>CM070620.1:79900274-80165119 GCA_036346255.1 Ampelocalamus luodianensis
CAAATGCTCCAACAGTTTTCATGGAAGCCATGAACAACATGCTGCATCGGTACCTTGATGATTTTGTAGTGGTATTCATTGATGATATCTTGATTTATTCGAAGACGGAAGAGGACGATGCTCAGAATTTGAGGTTAGTTCTTGTGACCTTGAGAGAGAATCAATTTTATTCCAAACTGAAGAAATGTGAGTTCTGGCTTTTCAATGTTGGGTTTTTGGGCCATGTGTGATGAGGACATCACTCTTTCGGATACACGCACTACACAAAATCCTACAGATCCAGATGCTAAACTACAAGGCCCTATGACAAGAGCTCGTGCGCGTCACTTAAATTATGAGGTGAGCTCATTTGTAGGTGCTAATAATGTATCTATGCAGAATGGTATACTACCTAATAATTGTGATGATCTGTTGTTACTTAGGAATAATGGATCCCCAAGGTCTCACGACCGTCACGCCGGCCTTCGACCGAGTCTACAAGCTCTCGACCAGTCTGCGAGCTACGACCGGTCTCAAGCCCTCGACAAGGTTCGCGACCCTACGACCGATCCGCGGCGCTACGACTACGACGGACCAGCCGGCGCTACGACTAGGTCGCAAGTTCTCGACTAGTCTTTAGGTGTTGCGACACCGTTTTGGGTCTAATAGGGCCTTGTAGCGTGTCGGGGTTAAAGCCTAGGTTGTGTACGCCTCTTTCCATGGTCGCACAACCTAGGTCAACCCTCACGTTCCCCTATAAATATACAAATACCGCCATAGTGTAGGGTCGGGTTTTCTTAGATTATTACGCCACTTTGCGGTTTCACCGTTTATCGGTTTGAGAACCCACATTGTGAACTTCATTCATATTCGCAATAAAATTCAGATTGCATCTTCCTTGTTCTTGTGAGTTGCTTGATTGCTTGCGGGAACAATAACCCTCGTGGTAAGGTCGATCGCGTGCGGCGTGGTTGATAACGGCGATCGTGCGGGTGTAGCGAAGTGCGAGGTGACGATCTGCTGGTCGAAAGCCTCAAAGCGTCAACGTGCTCACGACGAAAGCAATCGAACCTATCGGAAGATCGGGCCGCCGTAGACTCATCTTTTTATTACCTTATTACCCCTGCTCTCCGGAAAAAGTTTGTGATCTATATCTATCCTTAGGCCTGGAAAAGGGTTTTGAAGAGTTGTGAGTCAAGGTCACTTGCGCAAAAAAAAAGGAACCCTAGGTTGGGTTTCGTCAGTCAAAAAAAAAAGAAGAAGAAGAAAGAATCAAAAAAAAATGAAAAGAAAAAGAGAATCAAAAAGAAAAAGAGACCACCTCAGTTGGCTCACGACCACCCTCAGTTGGTCTACTATAACCCACCAGAGCTCCACGACCACCCACAGAGATAACGGTTGCTTTGCAACTTTGTTCTTTTGTGCTTGTTATCTACCCTATCTTTCGGCTTGCTTGAGCTAGTGCTAGGAGCGCGTTTGGACCAGCAACTGTGACGAGTACTGTGGACTTTGATTTAACTTTGCTAATCTGATTTCATTATTGCTGCTCCTTGCTACTAAACATTGCATGTCCGAGCTCCACGTACTTTTGGCCCTCAGATTTGGATCCTCGCATTCGCCTCCGCCGCAGTCATACATCCCACCCTCTCCGATCAGATCACCTGCTGCAATTTGGTAAGAAATTCATAAGAGCTTGGTAAGACGCTTGAGAGTGTGTGATTTCCCCCTTCCACCACCTAGTAGTTGGTAGGGATAATACATTAGTGTTGTCTGTTGTCTCCTACTAACAATGGCAGGTGAGGAAGTGAATGCGCAAGATTGTGTTGTGAGGGAAGAGCTTACAAGGGTGTTGGATGAGCACCGTCATGCTATTAATGACGACATCGAAAGGAAGTTTGCAGAGACAAATGCTACACTACAACAGCTCAATGCTAGCATTGCAACACTCAATGCACGTATTGATGGTATGGCCAATCAACCACCAAACAATGGTCGTGTGGATCCTCAAGTTGCAGCCCACAACCATGAGATCGACAACGATAATGAGACGTGCCACCACGATGCCTTTGATGCGCGACAACGGAACCGATTGAACTTCAACCGTCAAGGTATGAGAGGAAATAACTTTCCGCAACATAATGCACGTGATAATGATGATCCATATGCTAAAGTCAATTTCACTATACCATCTTTTGCGGGTGCTTATGATGCTGAAGTATATTTAGATTGGGAGATGACGGTAGAACAGAAATTTAATGCTCACTTAGTTCCCGAAGTGCATAGAGTTAGGCAAGCTACAAGTGAATTTAAAAATTTTGCCATCATTTGGTGGAGTAGAGTATGCAATGATGGATTAGCGCCTACTACCTGGGATGCTTTAAAGGTTGCTATGCGTAACAGATTTATTCCACCCTCTTTTAAAAGGGACTTGCGTAAGAAATTGCAGCGCTTAAACCAAGGCAATAGATCTGTAGAAGAATATTATCAGGAGCTACAAATTAGTATGTTGCGTTGTGATATTATTGAGGATGAAGAGGCTGCTATGGCACGTTTTTATGGAGGACTAATACGTGAAATTCAGGACATAGTTGATTACAAAGAATATGATAGTGTTCCTAGATTGTTCCACCTTGCTTGTTTGGCAGAAAAAGAATTGCGGTGGTCGATGCAGAGGCCAGGAACAATTTTGGAAGCATGTCTACACCAAGATCAACATCGTGGCACGTTAAAACAGTCCAACCTTCCGCTACGGTCTGCTGCCCCTCCTCGAGTAGGGCGCGTTCAGAGCACCTCCGACACCATCACATGCACCGAGGTAAACAAATCTACTAGTGTGCGGGTCCCACCAAGAGTTCTTCTTGGTAGCTTCCACAGTCGTCACGACGGGATTATTTGCCATCGTTGCAAGGGAATGAGACATGTCATGAGGGATCGCCCAAGTCACGAGCCTACCTTGCCACCAAGAGCGGAGGTTATGTAAGTGCTAGTGATATTGAGGATGAGTATCGCTGCGGCTAACATTGCAGTGGAGGAGGCGAGGCAGACGGTGATCTTGATGATGTGGAAGAACAAGTAGCTGCTATTGACACAGGGACTCATGTGAGCCTTGTTGCGCAGCGAGTGCTGAGCGCACAAGTGGAGAGAGTGGAGCAAAATCAGCGGCACAACTTGTTCCAATCCAGATTCCTCGTGAAGGACAGAGCCTGCAGAGTCATCATTGATGGAGGGAGTTGCAACAACCTTGCAAGCTCCGAGATGGTCGAGAAGCTTGGCTTGATCACACAACCACACCCACGTCCCTACTACATCCAATGTTTCAATTCGTGTGGTAAGTTAAAGGTAAACAAAGTTGTGAGAGTGCCATTTTCAGCTGGTAATTACAAAGATAGTACCGACTTTGATGTAGTGCCTATGCAAGCATGCTCATTGTTGCTTGGTAGGCCTTGGCTATATGATAACGATGTTTTGCACCATGGTAGAGCTAATACCTACTCGTTCTCACATAGGGGTAAGAAGATTAAGTTGTTGCCTTAGACACCTGCTGAAATTGTGAAAGATGAAGTAGAGCGTGCTAGAAAGGAAAGAAACACCAATGAACATGATTCTGAAAATCAGCAAGTAGCGAAACATGTTTTCCCACATAAAAAGGAGACAGTGGCACCTAGTTCTAAGGCCGAGGGAATTAAATTGAAAGGGTGTGTCTTGCTTGCCACTAAATCTGAGCTTGCTGAAATTTCTGATAATGAGCTGCCATGTTATGCTTTGATATGCAAAGATGCTTTATTTTCACTTGAGGATATATCTAGCTCTTTGCCTCCTGTTGTTGCTAACCTTTTGCATGAGTATGTGGATGTATTTCCAGCTGAGATACCCTCGGGGTTGCCACCTATTCGAGGGATAGAGCATCAAATTGATTTGATACCGGGAGCGACTTTGCCAAACCGTGCGGCATATAGGACCAACCCAGAGGAGACTAAGGAAATTCAGCGACAAGTCCAAGATCTTTTGGATCGTAGTGCGTCTGAGAAAGCCTTAGTCCTTGTCTTTGTTCTGTTCTTTTGGTTCCTAAGAAAGATGGAACTTGGCGCATGTGTGTTGATTGTAGAGCCATTAATAATATTACCATAAGGTATCGTCATCCTATTCCTAGGCTAGAGCGACATGCTTGATGATTTGAGTGGCTCTATTATTTTCACCAAGATTGACTTGCGAAGTGGTTACCACCAGATTAGAATGAAACTGGGAGATGAATGGAAAACTGCTTTTAAAACTAAGTTCGGACTATATGAGTGGTTAGTGATGCCTTTTGGTCTAACTAATGCACCTAGTACTTTCATGCGATTAATGAACGAGGTTTTACGTCTTTTTATTGGAAAATTTGTGGTGGTTTATTTTGATGATATCTTGATTTATAGCAAATCACATGAGCTACACTTGAACCATATACGTGCTGTTTTTAATGCTTTGAGAGATGCACGTTTGTTTGGTAACCTTGAGAAGTGCACCTTTTGCACCGATCGAGTTGCGTTTCTTGGTTATGTTGTGACTCCACAGGGCATTGAGGTGGATAAGGCCAAGACTGCAGCCATCCAAAGCTGGCCGACGCCTACCACTGTGTCACAGGTGCGGAGTTTCCATGGACTTGCTGGATTCTATCGACGTTTTGTGCGGGATTTCAGCACCATTGCTGCACCATTGAATTTATACTTTGTGAGGACCCCGGTTTATTCGGCTTGTACTGTTTAACCATCCACTTGGTCCTAACAGTACAAATCAAATAAACCAAGCCTCGAGATATGTATACTTCCCGAGTGCGATATACACACCGTTACAAAATCATGCATCAATTTCATTCATACACATAGAGCGAAGCAAAGCAACAAGCGAAAGACATAGATAATATAAAGAAAGTTATTACAAAAGAGAGGCCGACCGGCCAAAAGCCATACAAATAAGTAAATACACAATGAAGCAAAATGGCCATAAGATGGCGATAAACAAAAGCCAATCGGTGTGCCTTTACCCACAAGGCAACCAACCGGACCGCCAAGCTAATCGCCCTGCACGGCGCGCAACACAACTCACAAAAGTGAGGCCCTTGGGCTCACCTTCTTCCTCTGCAACAATTAATATTAAGCAAAGCGATGAGTACAAAACTTGTTTTGTACTCGCAAGACTGACGTGTGAGATAACAAAACTATAATTAACTACATGCAAGCTTTATTTAAGTGGATGAGGCTCTGGACTTATTTTGACATAAAGCAAGTTTTCATTTGCAATAAGGTAATAGATTCAAAGCAAGTTTGCAATTAAATTTTATTGTTCAAATAAAGAGAGACAATTATAACAATAGATAGATGACAACACCAACCTAGAAGTGACTAACCCATAGTCACCACAACAATAGCATGAAGTACCCCTTCATACCACCCATGTCAAGTTTAAGTTTTTAAAAGGTTGTAGTCTAGTTCTTGCACGACCTTACCAAGCATGTCCATAACCTAGGACGAGGCTATTCGAATAGTTTTAACCTGCGGGGTGTACCAATGTACCCACACGATAGACCACCTTTCCACCACCACGGTTAGCACACTTCCTTTGGTATGCGGGCATGGCTAAGTCTAACAAGACGCTTTCCAATGGACGATGCTAATTAAGAGCCGCAACCCACGGAGAAGGACACATTAGGCAGCCTAACCGGTCGCTAATGCTCCCTCCAAACACCACACACAAGAACACACCCACCAACCAGCTCATAATTAGCACCTCCCAAAGTACTTAGTCAAGAGAGGTTCCATATCCCCCTCGTGTGGTTAGCACGCAATAAGCGCTTGGCTTAGTGACACAAGTAACTCGGTCCTTGGGGACTTAGGCACCATTCCACACACCCAACGGATCACATCAACATACCATTGTGCCCAAGTCAAGATATAGTTTTGTTTTCAGTTTTGATTTGTAAATCAATAAAACACAAGGGTTGGACATAATGGAGTAGTATAAGTAGTTGTGTGATCCGGATCACCGACTAAGTCGATGATCGCCCAATACTACCGATAACTAGGCATGGCTAAGCAATATTCATTCAGTAATCTACTAAGTGATAAGAGTTCATCCATCGAACTCTAACCACGACAAATAACCTAGGCTCGGTAGTAGAGGATAACCATTTACCTCAGATTTTGCAACTAGAGGTTTAACTAATCAATTTAACAACAAAATAGCAATGCATACATAGAAGTTAAACAAAATATTAGACTTTAAAAGTAATGGGATTAATGGAAATGATCAAACTGCTTGCTGCTTGTTGTGGCTCAATTTGTTGCGGAGGGTCGTTCTGGGGTTACCGCAAATGTCGAACCCTAAGCGAAAGAGCGAAAACAACCAATAAGACGAGCAACACTTCAACAAAGGAGCAAGCAAAAATTATCCAAATGCGACAAAATTCATACACAATGTAGAATAGGAATAAACCTAGACATAGGAACTGGAAAACCTAATTTGGATTTGTGGTGCAAAAGATATTCTCTAAAACCTATTTTGGTCATAATTAGCACTGTAGCAAAAATATTTTCTAGAAATATTTTGGAGCTGAAATTTTAGGGTAGCTACCTACTGGTATAGTGATAATCCATATGAAATTTCAGCTCATTTGGAGTTATATTGAAAGAGTTATGATTTGTCTAAATTGTTTAGGGTATTAAACTAAACTATGATCCTTATGATTTCTAAAAACAGTAAAGTTTGTGAAACCAATTTTCCTAGCAAATACACTATTAGGGGAAGCTAGCACAATTGGATTCATACAAAAATGATCTATAGATTAAAAGTTATGCATTTTACAAGTTTGCTAAAGTTCAAAAAAACAGATTATGTTCACTTGTTTACTATTTTTGAAAATGGTATTCCAGGTTTGATCATGGTCTACAATTATTTTTACATTTAAGTTCAAGTTATAAGGAAGCTAACGAAATTGGAATCATCCAATATGGAGCTAAGATGACAAAGATATGAAAATGACAAGACCCTAATGTGATACTGACTTCTGGACTTAGCACTTTCGGGGATTTTCCTAACACCCGGAGACGTGGACGATTGAGAGCCGTCGATCTCCGATCGGACGTCCCCGATTGAACCACGCTAACGCGTTTGAAAACGCGTGGCGAGGCGGAACAGGCGTGGACCGTCGATCTCAAGATGGACGGCCCACAAGCAACGTGACACGATGCACAAAGCACAAATCTAACGAAAATCCCGCCGCAGATCTAGGGATGGGCGGCGACTGCAGCCACGTTGCGCCGCGCGCTGGCGCGTCGACGAGCCCGATGGCTTCACCGCAAAACGCCGGCGACAAAAGCACGGCGGCGCGAGTGAATGCCGAAATGGTGCGCAATGGCGTTGCGCACCCTGTACCACCCACACCGACGGACGGTGGACGAGCGGCGGCGCGACGGCGGGCGGCGCGGTAAAAGATGGCAACGACGACAAGCGACAAGCGAGCCCGCAGCAGTTCATCTGGCGGTGCGAGCATCTAGGGGCTACCAGGAGCTACCGACCGACGGAGGTGCAGAGGTGGTCGGGCGAGCGCCGGCGACGGTTCTCGCGACGGACCGAGGAAGACGACGTGGAGCGGACGGCTGAGCAAAACCAACCACACCGCGTCATCAAGATGGATTCCAAACGACTCGAGGATGCTACCGAGCAAGGAATCGGAGGAGGAGGACTCACCGGCACCGGAGACGAAGAAAGGTGCTCGCGGCCGATTTGGGGGAATCAAAATCTCGGCGCTCCGCTGAAGCAACACTGAAATGGAGTGGGGTTAAGCACCACCGAGGTGAGAGGAAGCAACAGAGCAAGAAGGGAGCCAAGAACCACTGGAGCACCGTCGGCACAGAGCTCCAAGCTCGGCAATGGCGGAAATGGGCGCTGGTTGCAGGCTCGCTCAAGCTTAGAGGTGCAAGAGAGCTGCGGGGAGAGGAAAGGAAGCCAACGGAGGTGACCAGGGGCTTAAGTAGGCACGAGAAGCAAGAAAACGCCGTTGCTCGCCTCGGGTTCTCACTTGCCACGCGTCGCCGTGAGCGACGGAGCGATTGAGACGGCGACTAAACGGGCGGTGGAGTGACGGGCATTTAATGCGCTGCAGACACGGTTGCGAGATCGCGGATGGGACAGGCGCTGCGCGCCACGCACGCCGCTTCGCCATGGCAGGCCGCGCGGCGAGGAGGACGACGACGCACGGCCGCCCGATTCGCATCAAGGGTGAGGGCACGATCGCGATAAACGGCCGCAAGACAAACGCCCACCGTCCGATTGAAATCCAGCGGTGAGCATCAAAGGGCAGCGGAGTTGTCCGAACGCATACACGAACGCGAGCCGTCCGATTGAGATCCAACGGTCCAGAGCGCCGCGCGCATTGACCGTGCGTGCATGCGCTTAGTTGACTCGACCGAGTCGGTTGGCTCGAGCCCGAGTCTGACCGCGCCCGAGGAAACAGTGCAAACCCATTAGGTTTTGATTTTTGAACTGAAACTTTGAGAATTTAATTGAGGCATCAAATCAACTCCAAAATTTATGAAATTTTAACTGGAGCTTGCTGACTTAATGATTATCCTTCCATAAAATTTCCAGAGGGTTTGTGCACTGGAATTTTCTCAAGAAATTCAGAAGGTTAAAACAGAGGTTTGACCAAGGTTTGACTTGCCTCTAAAATATTTCAAATAATTTCCAAAAATTATGAAATAATTCAGAGGTGTTACTAAGCCACCCTAGAACCAGGGAAAATTATTTCCCAGGGTTTGACAAAAGATTTGACCAAGGAGGTTGTTAACTTGATAAATGAGGCCTTTGATTTTTAATTTTCCAAAATTCTTTTACAAGAATTTCAGAAAAGTTTCAAAAGCAAAAGGATGATGGAAAAGTTTTAATTTACCCTCATTTTATTACATTTGAAACACAAGCCCAAAATTTGGGATGTTACAAACCTCCCCCCCTTACAAAAATCTCGCCCGAGATTTGGTTCACTCGGAAAGAATGAGGGGTAGTGCACGCGAGACGATCTTCTCGCTCCCAAGTAGCCTCGTCCTCATAATGGTTTGACCACCGAACTTTAAGGAACTTGATGGTCTTGTTCCTTGTTCTTCGCTCGTCTCCTCGAGTATGCGAGCAGGTGCTCGCGATAGGTCAAATCCTCCCGAACATCAAGAGTCTCCAACTGACTTCCTCTGTTGGAACACGGAGGCACTTCTTTAGCCGGGACACATGGAACACATCATGTACCCGCAAGTGCAGCGAGCAACTCCAACTTGTAGGCAACAGCTCCCTTCTTCTCGATAACACGGTATGGACCGACATATCGAGGAGCCAACTTGCCCTTGACACCAAAACGCGTGACCCTTCAGAGGAGAAACCTTGAGATAAACGGTCATTGGGCTCAAAGCTCAACTCACGACGACGGCGATCCGCATAGCTCTTTGCTCGGATTGAGTGTGCGTGGCGATCACGAATGAGTGGACTTGACCCTCGGCCTCATTAATCGAGTCCGGCCAAAGAAAGGTCTTTCACGGTCTCGCACCAGTTCAACGGGTTCTACACTTTCTCCGTATAAGGCCTCAAATGGTGCCATGCCGAGACCGGCTTGGAAAGCGTTGTTGTAAGAAAACTCGGCGAATGGCGCACTTCTCGGTGCTTCCCATAGGAAAGAACACACGCCGCAAAGATGTCCTCTAAAACTTGGTTGACCCTCTCGGTCGACCATCTGTTTGGGGTGAAAAGTCGAGTGAAAGAAAGCGAGTTCCATAGCCTCTTGCGGGCTATGCCAAAATCGAGACGTGAACAATGAACCACGATCCGACACGATCGTCTTTGGTACACCATGCAAACTCACGATGCGGGCTATGTAGAGATCCGCGAAGACCTACTCGAAGGTCGGTCTTGGCAGAAGAAAATGAGCCACCTTAGTCAATCGATCGATGACGACCGGATGGCATCATTCTTCTTGGGGACCGGGTAGACCGGTGATAAAGTCCATCCCGACCGAATCCCACTTCCACTCCGAATTGGTAAAGGTCAAGCGATCGTGGGATCGCGATGTTCGGCCTGACACGACGACACACGCCGCACTCGCAACGAACCTTGCGATCTCCTCTTCATTCGGGTCCACCAAAATCTCTGGCGAAGATCCCGGTACATCTTCGTGGCCCGGATGAATGGATAACGGAGAATCGTGGGCTTCGCGGAGGATCAACTCCCGCAACTCCATGCCCTTTGGAACTACGAGGGCGTTGCGAACCTCACGACACCAAGCTCATCTACGGAGAAGCACTTGGTTGTTCCATTCTTGACATTTTCCTTGATGCGGTTCACTCCAACATCCATCGCCGAGCGGACTTGATCCGATCCACCAAGGTTGGTTGTACAACCAAGGAAGCGAGGAACCATGCTCAACTAAACCCAAGTTGAGACGCTGGAACTCCTCCGTAAGAGGGGCGATGCTCTGAAGCAACAATGCATTGCAACGCGCTTGCGACTAAGCGCATCATAGCGACATTGGCCTTGCCCGGATGGTAGTGAATACCCATGTCATAGTCCTGATCAACTCCAACCATCTCCTTTGCGGAGGTTCAGGTCAGTTGGGTGAACAAATACTTTAGGCTTTTGTGATCCGAATACACTTCACAACGACACCGATTAAGTAATGTCGCCAAATCTTAAGTGCATGAATCACGCCAACTCCAAGTCATGGGTAGGATAGTTGAGTTCGTGAGGTCTCAATTGCCTTGATGCATAGGCCACTACCTTGCCTTCTTGCATAAGGACACAACCGAGGCCTCGGCGAGAAGCGTCACAAAAGATATCAAGCTTCGACGGACATCGGGAGAACAAGAACGGAGCGGTGGTCAATCGCTTCTTAAGTGCTTGAAACTTTCTCGCAATCAGCGGACCACGAGAACTCCTTGTCCTTCTTGAGCAACTCCGTCATAGGCTTCGCTATCTTGGAGAAGTTCTCGATAAAGCGGCGATAATATCCCGCTAAACCAAGAAAACTCCGAACGGTGACCAAGTGGTCGACTCAGAAAGCACGCCGCCGACCTTGCTAGGATCCACTGACACGCCTCCTTCCGAAAGAATATGGCCTAAGAAGGCTACTTCCTTCAACCAGAACGCGCACTTGCTGAACTTTGCATACAGCTTGTGCTCGCGAAGCTTGCCCAACACAAGCTTCAAATGCTCGGTGTGTTCCTCATCACTCTTGGAGTAGATAAGGATATCATCGATGAAGACCACAACGAACCTATCCAAATACTCCATGAACACCGAATTCATGAGGTTCATGAACAAGGCCGGGGCATTGGTTAAGCCGAATGACATGACGGTATACTCGTACAAACCATAACGAGTAGAAAAAGCCGTCTTTGGAATATCCTCCGGTCGAATCCGAACCTGATGATATCCCACTCTCAAATCAATCTTGGAGAAGACTCGAGCTCCAGTTAATTGATCGAAGAGGTCATCGATGCGGGGCAAAGGGTATTTGTTCTTTACCGTGACTTCATTAAGTGGACGGTAATCAACGCACATGCGCAGCGTCTTGTCCTTTTTCGGGACAAAGATTGCTGAGCATCCCCAAGGAGATGAGCTAGGGCGGATGAAACCCTTCTCTTGAAGCTCTCCCAGCTGCTTCTTCAACTCCACCAACTCAATTGGATCCATCCGGTAAGGCCTCTTCGAAATCGGGGCGGTACCGGGAACCAACTCAATGACAAACTCGAGGTCTCGAATCGTGGCATCCTGGAAGGTCGTCGGGAAGACATCAACGAGTCACATACCACCGGGACTTCACTAATATCTAGAGCTGGCTTCGCCGAAAGTGCGAAGAGATGCGGACCTGCCTTCGATTTAAAAGCTAACTCGCCACGGAAGGACTAGTGAGGTAGATGAGTCTCCTAGCGCAATCAATTTGTCCCATGTCTTTGAGACAACCAATCCATGCCTAGGATTACATCTAAGCTCGCCGACCAAGGAGGATAAGGTTTGCCAAGAATCCTACCCTTCTATCTCAATGAGGACATCCCTACACTCGATTCGCTCTCAACTCCGAACCGGAGAGCGAATGAGCAGCGGGACCAACAATGGAGTAAAAGAAGACCTCCCACAAGCAGAAAAGACTCGAAACAAACGAATGAGATGCGCTGAATCAAATAATCATCAGTAGCGTGGAAAGAGTTAACCAAAGGGTACCCAACACGACGTCGGGTGCCTCCGTGCCTCCTCCGCGGAGATGAGGTTGACGCGCCACTACCCACGCCTTGGGTAGCGGGGACAACCTTCTCGATCCCGGGAGAACCACCTCCCCGCGCGTCCTCCATTAGGACGAGGGGCCGCTCGACCCTATTAGGGCAACTATTGGCATAATGCCCTTCGGTTGCACGAAAAGCAAGTGACCCGGCGGCCGGATTGGGGGCCACCTGCTGTTCGCAGCGCACGTGATCGGGCACGCTCGCGGAGGGCGAGGAGGCGGTCTTGGCGGCCTCGGTGGTAGTGAAGCCACGAACGGGCCTCGAATAGGCCCGACACGAGGACGGAGAGGCCGGCCTGTGCAGCATGGGCCTCCCACTTGCGCTATGGGACTCGCCAGCCGCCTTCGCCTTGTGCTCGGCAACAATGGCCTTGTCCACCAAGGTCCGAAAGTCGCAAAGTCCACAATGGAGAGCCCGTCTTGCAGCTCCTCGGACAAACCTCCATGAACTTCTCCGCTTGGCCTCATCGGTGGCCACCTCGGATGGAGCATAACGAGCCAAGTGATTGAACTCGCATGCATACTCCATCATCGACTTACGCCCTTGCTTGAGCGCGAAATTCCTTCTTCTTGACTTCATCAAGCGGCGGGGATGTGAGCTCGACGAACGCCGTCCGAACTCATCCCAAGAGACGGTGTGGCCGGCGGGCTGCATGGCCAAGAAGTTCTCCCACCAGAGAGCGCCCCTCGAAGGCGATGGGAGGCAAAGAGTGCTCGTCTGGTCAGCATCGAGCAACGCCGAGCTTACGCTCAACTTGACGCAGCCAGTCATCTGCGCCCAAAGGGTCCTCGACTCGAGAACGTGGGGTTGAGTGCGAAGAAACTCACCAAACCCCACGAGATCGATGTCCACCCGCCGCCAGATCCCGAGGCACCGGCAAGGGCGGAGGTGTTGCGCGCAATAACATCCAGCAGACCTCCCGCCCTCCGAACAGTTGCGCTCGATCCAAGCAGACTCACCATGGTTGGAGGAGGCGAAGCTCCTCATCCAAACAGTCACGACCACGGCGCGCACGAGTACCTCCACCATCCTGGTTCAAGAAATTTAGGTTAGAAACCAAAGCACTAATACTAGAAGTTGATGAAAGCGAAAGTTAACGATTAGGGGAATGAGATATCACCCTAACCGAAAGCCAAAACAGCAAGTAAACACACTTTAAATATTTCCAAAGCAGCTCCAAAACAGCAAGGAAACTCCAAACCAAGCTCAACTTCTCCATGCCATTAACCCGTATTGAATGAACGAGTAATAGTGTGAGAAGATAAAAATTTCAGCGCACTACAACAAGTTTAACAGTACTCATGAGCAAGGTTAAAGCGATAAACATACGTTAGATACTTAGCTAACTAGTATCACATCTTACCCTTTTATTCCCACAAGTTTTAGTTGATTAACCTCTCGTTTTCTACCCTATTTAGAACCTTTGAGCCTGCTGTCCGGAAATTGAACGATCGCTGTCCAGATTTTGCATCCAAGCTCCTAAGCCGAAATCTTCAACTTCGGAAGCTTCAAAACCTTGTAGAGAACAGCTAACACTTCAATTTGCCAAACTCATTGGTTCCCAAAACCCAATTAATCGATACAACTATCTTTTGAGAGAAGGAAAGGAGAACAACTTTTAAAACTCAAATTAGAGTAAGATGAGATAGAAAGCTAAGATAGGTAAGGAATAAAATCTGAGAACTTACTTAAGCTTTCATAAACCATTTGATACTTTGAAATTAAGGTTTTCAAAATATCCTAAAGACGATCAAGCTTGGGTTACCACGGTCGGAATGGCTCTGATACCAACTTTGTGAGGACCCCGGTTTATTGGGCTTGTACTTGCTTAACCATCCACTTGGTCCTAACAGTACAAATCAAATAAACCAAGCCTCGAGATATGTATACTTCCCAGAATTGCAGTATACACACCCCGTTACAAAATCATGCATCAATTTCATTCATACACATAGAGCCGAAGCAAAAGCAACAACTGAAAGACATAGATAATATAAAGAAAGTTATTACAAAAGAGAGGCCGACCGGCCAAAAGCCATACAAATAAGTAAATACACAGCGGAAGCAAAATGGCCATAAGATGGCGATAAACAAAAGCCAATCGGTGTGCCTTTACCCACAAGGCAACCAACCGGACCGCCAAGCTAATCGCCCTGCACGGCGCGCAACACAACTCACAAAAGTGAGGCCCTTGGGGCTCACCTTCTTCCTCTGCAACAATTAATATTAAGCAAAGCAGATGAGTACAAAACTTGTTTTTGTACTCGCAAGACTGACGTGTGAGATAACAAAACTATAATTAACTACATGCAAGCTTTATTTAAGTGGATGAGGCTCTGGACTTATTTTCAAAGATAAAGCAAGTTTTCATTTGCAATAAGGTAATAGATTCAAAGCAAGTTTGCAATTAACTTTTATTGTTCAAATAAAAGAGAGACAATTATAACAATAGATAGATGACAACACCAACCTAGAAGTGACTAACCCATAGTCACCACAACAATAGCATGAAGTACCCCTTCATACCACCCATGTCAAGTTTAAGTTTTTAAAAGGTTGTAGTCTAGTTCTTGCACGACCTTACCAAGCATGTCCATAACCTAGGACGAGGCTATTCGAATAGTTTTAACCCTGCAGGGGTGTACCAATGTACCCACACGATAGACCACCTTTCCACCAGCCACGGTTAGCACACTTCCTTTGGTATGCAGGCATGGCTAAGTCTAACAAGACGCTTTCCAATGGACGATGCTAATTAAGAGCCGCAACCCACGGGAGAAGGACACATTAGGCAGCCTAACCGGTCTGCTAATGCTCCCCTCCAAACACCACACACAAGAACACACCCACCAACCAGCTCATAATTAGCACCTCCCAAAGTACTTAGTCAAGAGAGGTTCCATATCCCCCTCGTGTGGTTAGCACGCAATAAGCGCTTGGCTTAGTGACACAAGTAACTCGGTCCTTGGGGACTTAGGCACCATTCCACACACCCAACAGATCACATCAACATACCATTGTGCCCAAGTCAAGATATAGTTTTGTTTTCGGTTTTTGATTTGTAAATCAATAAAACACAAGGGTTGGACATAATGGAGTAGTATAAGTAGTTGTGTGATCCAGATCACCGACTAAGTCGATGATCGCCCAATACTACCGATAACTAGGCATGGCTAAGCAATATTCATTCGTAATCTACTAAGTGATAAGAGTTCATCCATCGAACTCTAACCACAAGAAATAACCTAGGCTCTGTAGTAGAGGATAACCATTTACCTACTGATTTTGCAACTAGAGGTTTAACTAATCAATTTAACAACAAAATAGCAATGCATACATAGAAGTTAAACAAAATATTAGACTTTAAAAGTAATGGGATTAATGGGAAATGATCAAACTGCTTGCCTGCTTGTTGTGGCTCAATTTGTTGCGGAGGGTCGTTCTCGGGGTTACCGCAAATGTCGAACCCTAAGCGAAAGAGCGAAAACAACCAATAAGACGAGCAACACTTCAACAAAGGAGCAAGCAAAAATTATCCAAATGCGACAAAATTCATACACAATGTAGAATAGGAATAAACCTAGACATAGGAACTGGAAAAACCTAATTTGGATTTGTGGTGCAAAAGATATTCTCTAAAACCTATTTTCGGTCATAATTAGCACTGTAGCAAAAATATTTTCTAGAAATATTTTGGAGCTGAAATTTTTAGGGTAGCTACCTACTGGTATAGTGATAATCCATATGAAATTTCAGCTCATTTGGAGTTATATTGAAAGAGTTATGATTTGTCTAAATTGTTTAGGTATTAAACTAAACTATGATCCTTATGATTTCTAAAAACAGTAAAGTTTGTGAAACCAATTTTCCTAGCAAATACACTATCAGGGAAGCTAGCACAATTGATTCATACAAAATGATCTATAGATTAAAAGTTATGCATTTTACAAGTTTGCTAAAGTTCTGAAAAACAATATTATGTTCACTTGTTTACTATTTTTGAAAATGGTATTCCAGGTTTGATCATGGTCTACAATTATTTTTACATTTAAGTTCAAGTTATAAGGAAGCTAACGAAATTGGAATCATCCAATATGGAGCTAAGATGACAAAGATATGAAAATGACAAGACCCTAATGTGATACTGACTTCTGGACTTAGCACTTTCGGGGATTTTCCTAACACCCGGAGACGTGGACGATTGAGAGCCGTCGATCTCCGATCGGACGTCCCGATTGAACCACGCTAACGCGTTTGAAACGCGCGCGAGGCGAGCAGAGGCGTGGACCGTCGATCTCAAGATGGACGGCCCACAAGCAACGTGACACAGCGGCAAAAGACAAATCTAACGAAAATCCCGCCGCAGATCTAGGATGGCGGCGACACGGCCACGTTGCGCGCGCGCTGGCGCGTCCGGCAACGAGCCCGATGGCTTCACCGCAAAACGCCGGCGACCAAAAGCTGCGGCGCGCGAGTGAATGCGAAATGGTGCGCAATAGCGTTGCGCACCCTCTGGTACCACCCACACCGACGCGGTGGTGGACGGCGCGGCGCGCGAGCGGCGGCACGGTAAAGATGGCAACGACGACAAGCGACAAGGAGCTCCGCAGGTTCATTCAAGCGGTGCCCGAGCATCTAGGGGCTACGAGGAGCTACCGACCGACGCGGAGTGCAGAGGTGGTCGAGCGACTCGGCGACGAGTTTCGCGACGGACCGAGGAAGACGGCGTGGAGCGGACGGCCGAGCAAAACCAACCACACCGCGTCATCAAGATGGATTCCAAACGACTCCAGGATGCTACCGAGCAAGGAATCGGAGGAGGAGGACTCACCGTACGGAGACGAAGAAAGGTGCTCGCGTCGATTTGGGGAATCAAAATCTCGGCGCCCGTTGAAGCAACCCGAAATGGAGTGGGGTTAAGCACCACCGAGGTGAGAGGAAGCAACAGAGCAAGAAGGGAGCCAAGAACCACTGGAGCACCGTCGGCGACAGGAGCCCAAGCTCGGCAATGGCGAAATGGGCGCTGGGGTTGCAGGCTCGCTCAAGCTTAGAGGTGCAAGAGAGCTGCGGGAGAGGAAAGGAAGCCAACGGAGGTGACCAGGGGCTTAAGTAGGCTCGAGAAGCAAGAAACGCCGTTGCTCGCCTCGGGTTCTCATCGCACGCGGTCGCCGTGAGCGACGGGAGCAGTTGAGACGACGACTAAACGGGGCGGTGGAGTGACGGGCATTTAATGCGCTGCAGACACCCGTTGCGAGATCGCCGGATGGGACAAGGCGCTGCGCGCCCACGCTCAGCTCTGCCATGGCGCTGCGCCGCGCGAGCGAGAGGAGGACGACGACGCACAGCCGTCCGATTCGCATCCAAGGGTGAGGGCACGATCGCGATGAAACGGCCGCGCACAAACGTCCACCGTCCGATTGAAATCCAACGGCTGAGCATCAAAGGGCAACCGGAGTTGTCCGAATGCATACACGAACGCGAGCCGTCCGATTGAGATCCAACGGTCCAGAGCGCGCGCGCCCGATTGACCGTGCCGGTACAGTTAGTTGACTCGACCGAGTCGGTTGGCTCGAGCCCGAGTCCGACCGCGCCCGAGGAACGATGCAAACCCATTAGGTTTTGATTTTTGAACTGAAACTTTGAGAATTTAATTGAGGCATCAAATCAACTCCAAAATTTATGAAATTTTAACTGGAGCTTGCTGACTTAATGATTATCCTTCCATAAAATTTCCAGAGGGTTTTGTGCACTGGAATTTTCTCAAGAAATTCCAGAAGGTTAAAACAGAGGTTTGACCAAGGTTTGACTTGCCTCTAAAATATTTCAAATAATTTCCAAAAATTATGAAATAATTCAGAGGTGTTACTAAGCCACCCTAGAACCAGGGAAAATTATTTCCAGGGTTTGACAAAAGATTTGACCAAGGAGGTTGTTAACTTGATAAATGAGGCCTTTGATTTTTAATTTTCCAAAATTCTTTTACAAGAATTTCAGAAAAGTTTCAAAAGCAAAAGGATGATGGAAAAGTTTTAATTTACCCTCATTTTATTACATTTGAAACACAAGCCCAAAATTTGGGATGTTACATGAATTGACCAAGAAAGGAGTGCCTTTCCAATGGGGACCTACGCAAGAGAGGGCATTCCACTTATTGAAAGAGAAGCTCACCCAAGCACCCCTACTCCAACTCCCTGATTTTGGTAAGACTTTTGAGATTGAATGTGATGCTAGCGGGATTGAGATAGGTGGTGTATTGATTCAAGAAGGTAAACCTGTTGCATATTTCAGTGAGAAACTAAATGGGCCTAGTCTGAATTATTCTACCTATGACAAAGAACTGTATGCTTTAGTTCGTGTGCTTCAAACTTGGCAACATTATCTATGGCCCAAAGAATTTGTTATACATTCAGATCATGAATCGCTAAAAGACATTAGAAGCCAAGCCAACCTAAATAAACGACATGCTAAATGGGTAGAATTTATTGAGTCGTTCCGTATGTCATAAAGCATAAGAAAGGTAAGGACAATGTGATTCTTGATGCACTTTCTAGACGTTATACCATGTTATCTCAACTTGACCATAAGATTTTTGGTTTAGAGGCCATTAAGGAGTTATATGCTACTGATTTGGACTTTACAGAAGTGCTTGAACATTGTAAAGGAGGGAGAACATGGAATAAATATGTGATAATTGATGGTTTGATCTATCGTGCTAACAAGCTATGCATTCCTAGCTCCGTTCGTCTTTTTGTTGTTGCGGGAGGCGCATGGAGGAGGTTTGATGGCGCATTTTGGAGCAAAGAAGACAGAAGATGTGCTGGCCGCCCACTTCTTTTGGCCAAAGATGAGGCGCGATGTTGAGCGCTACGTGGCTCGTTGCACTACATGCAACAAAGCTAAGTCCCGTCTCAATCCACATGGACTTTATATGCCTCTCCTATTCCTAGCGCCCTTGGGAGGATATTTCTATGGATTTTGTTTTAGGATTGCCCAGACAAAGAGGGGAGAGACATTATATTTGTAGTAGTGGATCGATTTTCTAAAATGGCACATTTTATACCTTGTCACAAGAGCGATGATGCTACGAACATAGCTGATTTATTTTTTCGAGAAATCATTCGCTTACATGGAGTGCCCAATACTATTGTCTCGGATCGCGACACGAAGTTCTTGAGCCACTTTTGGAGATCACTTTGGAACAAATTGGGGACAAAGCTGCTGTTTTCTACTACATGCCATCCCCAAACTGATGGACAAACGGAGGTTGTCAACCGCACGTTATCCACCATGTTGCGGGCTGTTTTAAAGAAGAATTTGAAGATGTGGGAAGAGTGTTTACCACACATTGAGTTTGCTTACAATAGGTCGGTACACTCCACCACCAAGGTAAGTCCGTTTCAGGTAGTGTATGGTTTTAACACCCGTGCTCCTATTGATTTACTATCTTTGCCTACCTCTGAACACATTAACTTAGATGCTAAGAAGCATGCTGAATTTGTTCTTAAGTTGCATGAAACAACTAAAGAAAATATAGAGCGTATGATTTGAAAAGTATAGGGTTCTTTGGAAGTAAAGGTAGGAAAGAAATAACATTTGCACCGGGTGATTTAGTTTGGTGCATTTGAGGAAAGACAGTTTCAGAGTTAAGAAAATCAAAATTGATGCCTAGAGCTGATGGACCATTTAAGATAATTAAGAAGATAAATGACAATGCCTATCAATTGGAGCTCCCTACAGATTTTGGGGTTAGCCCCACATTTACATTTCAGATTTGAAGCCATACGTGGGAGAAGCAGATGAGCTTGAGTCGAGGACGACTCCAATTCAAGAGGGGGAGGATGATAAGGACATCACTCTTTCGGATACACGCACTACACAAAATCCTACAGATCCAGTTGCTAAACTACAAGGCCCTATGACAAGAGCTCGTGCGCGTCACTTAAATTATGAGGTGAGCTCGTTTCTAGGTGCTAATAATGTATCTATGCAGAATGGTATACTACCTAATAATTGTGATGATCTGTTGTTACTTAGGAATAATGGATCCCCAAGGTCTACGACCAGTCCTGCCAGCGCTACGACCAGGTCTACAAGCTCTACGACCAGTCCTGCCAGCGCTACGACCAGGTCTCAAGCCCCTCGACAAGGTTCGCCAGCCCTACGACCAGTCCTGCCAGCGCTACGACTACGACCAGACCAGCCAGCGCTACGACTAGGTCTCAAGTTCTACGACCAGTCTTTAGGTGCTGCGACACCGTTTTGGGCCTAATAGGGCCTTGTAAGCGTGTCGGGGTTAAAGCCTAGGTTGTGTACGCCTCTTTCCATGGTCGCACAACCCTAGGTCAACCCCCTCACGTCCCCCTATAAATATACAACAGCCGCCACAGTGTAGGGTCGGGTTTTTCTTAGATTATTCTGCCACTTTGCAGTTTCACCGTTTATCGGTTTGAGGAACCCCACATTGTAAACTTCATTCATATTCGCAATACAATTCAGATTCCATCTTCCTTGTTCTTGTGAGTTGCTTCGATTGCTTGCGGGAACAATAACCCTCGTGGTAAGGTCGATCGCGTGCGGCGTGGTTGATAACGGCGATCGATGCGGGTGTAGCGAATGCAGGTGACGATCTGCTGGTCGAAAGCCTCAAAGCGTCAACGTGCTCACGCAGCGAAACCAATCGAACCTATCGGAAGATCGGGCGCGTAGACTCATCAATGTGATTAATCAAGAGGGCATTTGGTTGATCCTAGCAAGATCTCAACAAAGAGTAGAATGGAAAAGACCAACCAATGTCAAGGAGGTGAGGAGTTTTCTGGGGTTAGCTGGTTATTATCGGTGATTTGTGGAAGGATTCTCTATCATTGCTAAACCGATGTCTCAACTGACATAGAAAGGTGTAAAATTTCAGTGGACTGATGCGTGTGAGTGCAGTTTTTGTACTTTGAAGGATAAGTTGGCAACTGCTCCAATTCTTACTCTTCCTGAGCCTGGGAAGCGTTTTACCATTTATTCAGATGCATCTAGAGTTGGGCTTGGATGTGTGCTCATGCAGGATGGCAAGGTGATTGCCTATGCATCGAGACGATTGAAGAAGCATGAGCAATTATCCTACTCATGATTTAGAGCTCGCCGTGGTAGTTCTTGCTCTAAAGATCTGGCGTCATTACTTGTATGGTGAATCATGTGATATATACAATGATCATAAATGCTTGAAGTATATCTTTACCCAAAAAGATTTGAACCTGAGACAAAGAAGGTCGTTGGAATTAATAAAGGACTATAACCCTACTATTCGGTATCACCAGCAATGCAAATGTAGTAGCGGATGCTCGAGCGCAAGGCATCACCACCTACCCTCGTTGTCTTATTGCTGATTTTGAGCGTATGGATATATCCTTACGCTGCGGTCTTGCCTGCATCGAGATACGATTGCTCCTTGTGTCAGCTATTACAGATCGTGTGCGAGAAGCTCAATAGCATGATCAGATGCTCCAGCGGATGAGTAAGTGTCTGAATGAGGGCAAGAAAGGTCATTTTAGCTTGGATGAGTCCGGTGCATTGCAGTTTAAGAGCGCCTCGTGTGCCGCAAAGGCTCAGTCAAGGATGAAATTCTAAGGGAAGCTCATTGCACTTCATATACCGTGCATCCTAGTGAGACCAAGATGTATAAGGATCTGAAGAAGGGTTTTTCGTGGAAAAGAATGAAGGTCGATATTGCTCAGTATGTGGCGTCGTGTGGTGTTTGCCAGCGGGTCAAGGCCGAACATAAGCGTCCAGCAGGATTGCTGCAGCCTTTGGAGGTTCCTGTATGGCCGTGGGATGACATCTCCATGGATTTCGTGGTGGGTCTACCTCGCATGCAGCGAGGGAAGGATGCCATTTGGGTTATAGTGGACCGATTCAGCAAGTCTGCATATTTCATTCCTATTCGTACCATTAATTCAGTGAGTGATTTAGCTCCTCTCTATGTGCGAGAGATAGTGAAGTTGCACGGTGTGCCTAAGACTATTGTTTTTTATCGAGATGCTAAATTTGTCTCCATGTTCTGGGAGAGTTTGCAGAGTGCTTTGGGCACACAACTTCGACTTAGCAGCGCATTCGACCCCCAAACAGATGGCCAATCCGAGAGCACAATTGAGACACTTGAGGACATGCTTAGGTCCTGTGTTATGTCCTGGAAAGGAAGTTGGGAAGATCATCTAGTGCTGGTAGAGTTCGCCTATAACAACAGTTATCATGCTAGCATTCGAGCAGCACCATTTGAGGTTCTCTATGGGTGAAGGTGTAGATCCCTGTTGTGCTGGGATGCAGTGGGAGAGCGAGCAGTTTTGGGCCCCGATTGGGTTCAACAGATTGTGGCTAGAGTAGCAAAGGTTAGGAAGAATCTGTTAGCCGCTCAGAGCCCACAAAAAAGTTTTGCAAATGTGAGGATACGAGAGCTGGAATTCGAGGTGGGAGACCAGGTTCTTCTAAAAGTGTCTCCAACCAAGGGCATTGCGTGTTTTGGTACCAAAGGGAAGCTTAGCCCGAGGTATGTTGGACCTTTCCCGATCATAGCGCGAATTGGGAAATTGGCTTATTGATTGGACCTTCCAGAAGCCATGCGTAGTGTGCATGACGTGTTCCACGTTTCCATGTTGAGGAAGTTTCTGAGGGATCCAGAATAGGTGGTTCCGCTAGGGCCTTTGGTTATTGAGCAGGACCTTACTTTTGAGTCCCGACCAGTGAAAATCTTGGAAGAGTCAGAGCGGGTTCTGAGGAATAAGACTTTGAAGTATGTCAAGGTCCTTTGGTCTCATCAGTCTAAGAGAGAGGCAACTTGGGAGCTAGAGTCTCGCATACGTGCACAGTATCCAGATTTGTTCACAGCGGGTACGTGTTTATCCTTGTTCAAAATTCTAGTTGTAATTTACCTTCTGTTAGATCGTCGAGTAGATTTGGGGTCGAATCTTGTTTAAGGGGGGTAGAATGTAATTCTGCGAATATAATAAGTAAAGGGAGCAAGAGAAAAAGAAGAAAATAACCTTTTTACCTGGACTTTTGGGCAAAAATCCACCAACTTGGACCCTGGGCTGCGGCCCAGAAGGCCCAAGAGGGGGGCTGGGCTGGCCACTTGAGGGGGGTGGGCACCACCCCCTTTTCCCCAAACCCTAGCAGCCCCTTGCCTTCCCCCCTTTGGCCGCACCCTCCTCCCCTCCTCAACCTCGCCAAGACTTCTACCTCCCTCTTACACCCCACCTCCCTTCCTCAGGTTCAAGCCTCCATTGCTGCCATCTTGGAGGTTTTCCAATAGTAGTCCGGCTGCAAGGAGGAGGAAAAGAGAAGGGAGAAGAGGGGAGAAAGGAGGAGAAAAAGAAGATCCACTTCGTGGGGTTGTGCTCAGCGTCTTCCTGGGATTCTATGGGGGTAACATTCACTGTTTCTTGATGGTTGGATAAAAGTAGATGCAAAATTGATTATGTTTATTGGATCAACACCCTGCTGCGATTAGGTCAGGTTCTGTCCAGTTTAGTGTGCGGTTATTTTCGTGATGATAGAGGCTGAATCAGAGGATCCAATCTGCTAGAGTTATGTGGGGTTCATTCTTATCTTTTAGTGGACGCAATGATCACTCAATTTCGAGGTACAGTTTAAAAGTTATGATGAATTCTTTGTTGTTGTCCTGAAAGTCTGATGAGAATTAACAATCACTATATTTGTTAAAATATGACTTAGTTAGAAGTTTATTCAGAAGTCTTGCCCCTAACGATTTTTGTAGATAATCGCATTAGTTTTTAGGATTGATAGAGAACACCCCATTTAGAGTTGTAGAATGAAAGTTATGCACGTTTCAAGTTGACTATCCAGAATGCATGTCAAGTTCTATCATTAGTTTTGACCCGTGTGCCACTTTTTGTTAAGGGCAAAATTTGAGTGTCATGCCAACTAGGATTTTGAAGTTGGTGTTCTTAGCTTTCCGGAATAGTAAGAATTTTGGGTTTTGGTTAGACCAATCAAAAGGTATGAATATTTCTTTACCGACGTGTAGTTCTGCTAGACAGATTGTGTATTAAACTTTCACTGAATGTTATCCGAGGATTGTTGCCGAATTGGAAGTTTCTGCCAACTAGACTAACATGGAGGTTTTCGATACCTTTCCATAGGATCTGAGATCACTCCATTTCGAGTTTCAGAGCAAAATATATGATGTTTTTAGTACCGCTGTCCAGGTTATCGTTCCGCTAAACTATTGGTTTTATTGCATAGAACAACCATGGGAACCTTGTGTAGGGAGAGGTGTTTAAGCGTTGCGATTAGCATCTTATTCATGTTGTTTCTTATTCATGTAATTAAATTGTGTAGGAGGAGGGAATTCGAGTGTTGTGGCATCTCCCTTGCCTCACGACGCTTCGCAGGGCGGAAGGCAAGTACCTTGTGGAAATTATTGTTCGTTGAATGTTCGATATGCTTGTTGTTCATGATATGACTACCTTCTGTTGCATATGCATAGATTTCAGATGATTCTTATTCATTCCACTTGTTTCTAATTTATGGTTAATAAGAGGATGTCTCTTATGTTCATATTCATTTCATATTTTCATATGTTCATGATTCACCCACGGAAGTAGGGAGAAAGTCTCATCATTCCAAAATAGGCACGTAAGACCCACCATTCCAATGTGGGCAGACTTGGATCCCCGTTGTGAAACGTTCTCATACGGGCCTTGGATCCCCGTATTTTGTATAGTGTGGGCCTCAGTACCTCCGCCTTAGCCCTCGCCGTCGTCTTGTTCTTGCGTGCTTTCGTCTAACGGAGAAGAAGAGGAGGACAAAGAAGAAAGGAAGGAGAGGGAGAAGATCTTCTTTGTGGGGGTTCATCTTCATCTTCCAGCGGTTCTACAAAGGTAATATAAGGCATTCTTCGTTGTATTATTCTTATTAGATGCGAATTCGATTAGGTTGATTGGATCAAGTTGCTGCTGCTAGTAGTTTGGTTCTGTCTAGAATGTTGCGTGGCCAATTTCATTTTCTTAGATGCCAAATCAGAGGATCCTATCTCCTAGAGTTATGTGGGGTTCGTTCTTAGCTTTCAGTGTACGCAAAGATCACTCAATTCGGAGTTACGGTTTAAAAGTTATTATTAATTCTTTGTTGCTGTCCCGAAATTCTGACGAAAATTAGCAATCACTGTAATTATTAAAATATGACCTAGTTAGAAGATTATTCAGAAGTCTTTCCCATAAGGACTTTTGTCTATAATCTAATTAGCTTTCTGTATTGATAAAGAACACCTCATTTGGATTTGTAGAACAAAAGTTATTCCCGTTTCAAGTTGATTGTCCACAATCCGAACGAGAATAAACTGTCAAGATGTCTTTTAAAATATAATCAAGTTAATGGCAAATTCAGGGCTTTCACCCAACTAGGTTATTGTAGGCCTGGGTATTATATTTTTATATTGATAAAGAAAGCTAAGATTGGTTTAGCCAATTAGAAGTTATGACCATTTTCGTGCTGCTACCCAGAAGTGTTGGGCAGTTCTGTGAGCGGGTGTTCATGGGTCTTTTGGGGTTAGGTACATTCAGAATTTGGGATTTCCATCAACTAGGTTGTTTTAGATCATATCGTTACCTTTCAAAAAATCCTGAGTTTATATTTTTTTGAATTTCAGAGCAAAAGGTATGCAATTTTAGTATTGTTGCCCATTATGGTTTCGTGCTGGAATGTAGTTCAATTTGAGTAAAAATGTGTAATTAGATGTTGGGAACTGGGGTTATGAGTTAATGAGCATTCTGTCTTGATATCGTGGTTCTTTTGAGTAAATTAATGGTGTAGGAGGTGAGGCTTCGAGGTTAGCGACATCGTCTTTACCTCCTAACGGATCGCATCGCGAAAGGCAAGTACATCAACAAGCATATGATTTGTGAATACTGGATGCCTGTTGTTCGTGTTATATTTTTATTCGATATGTGACAAGCTTCAATGACATGTTCTTTTCATATGTGAAATCGACATATTTGGAGATGATGTTAGTCATTATTCGTAAGTTCATTCATGCATCCATTTTCATGTTCTGTCCACGGGAATGGAGTTCCATGAGAGTGGAGTCTAAAGTCCCATCAATTTCAGTATGGGCATGTGAGTCCCACCATTCTAATGTGAGCAATTTTTGGACACCTGTATGAAACGTTCTTCATACGGTAATTTGGATCCCGTATTTTGTTAAATACGGACTTAAGTGAACACCAACGGTGTGTCACTAGCTATACTGTATAAGCGGGGCGTGATCCATTCAATTTAAAAGATCCATTCATTCCATCCATTCATTAAACATTCGATTGCTATGTTCATATTCTTTAACGTTGTGGTCTTGTTCATATCTGCTGTATGTTTAATTATCCATTGTACTTGCTGAGTCTCGGACTCACTCTTGTTTTGTTTGTTTATTTTAGGTGATCGTTGAGGATGACTCTCTTGGGAGGGGGTAGACACGCACTATTCACTCATTCACCATATTCCAGTTTCAATAATAAGACTTGATTCTACCTTTTATACGTTTAGTGATGAACTGAAATAAATGAAGTTAAATATGGTTGATTATTTCTACCTATGATACTTGGTCATCCCTTTTGATATGCTAGAATGGATTTATTCTTTATTTCTGTCACTGTTCTATTAAATTTGGAACTCCTAAAGTCCTTAGATGAGTATGGCTTAAACCCTCTACTTGATGGTTGTATTTTAGATTATTTAGGTAACATGTTGGCTTTCAAATAGCCGGGGTGTTACAGTTGGTATCAGAGCGGGCTTTAGGTCCGTGCTGAATAGATTAACAACTTAGGTAACTTAATTTGTTAAAATTTACTAATGGTTAATTAACTTAAAACTCGACACCTTTGGTGCATAGTAGGATGGGATGGGTCAAGCATTGTATTTACGCTTAGTTATGTTTTATTAATGATTCATGTTATGAGATGATCTTATATACTTCAAATATGATTATATGATTATTATGAGTGAAGGTAGCGGATGTTGAGGGTAGAGATTGGTTGTGGTCATGGGCATGGCCAAGTTGTACCACTATTCGTGGTATGGTGTTAGTGATGGTTTTCTCGAGTATTTTAGTTACCGAGGTTGGAGATGTGTTCTTTGGGAAGTTGTTGTCTTCCTTGAGTTTGTATTTGGTTTTCTGGTCGTGGTTTCTTCAGTTGATGAACTTTCTTTGATTGGTGGTTACAATGCCGTTGTGGGTTTCAATTGGGTCAGATTTGTTCTTTGAAGCAAATATTGTTGTTCAGACTTTTGAGATACTTTTCTTTGCTTGTGAACGTTATTGATTTGTAAGGTTGGCCCTTCAAGAGAGTTTTGTCTTCTTGTTGTGAAGCATAACCCATTTATTCGCTTGGCATTTTGGATAATAGAATTTATCTTTTGCATGTTCTTTATCAGGTGAAGTCTTGGCCATGTATTTCTTTTGGGAATAAATGGAGTGATGAAGTTTAATGTTTCTTCTTTAGGAAAGGAAGTGTCAAAACTCTTTTGCAATATTTTGTTGTGTTAAGTGAGAGATTCTAAGCATGGAAGATTACTGATATGGTATGGGTACCAAGTTGGGTCAATGGCATGGTACATGATTAATCCTAACTAGTATCTTGGAAGTGAGATCGATTAAGTTAATGTTGTTTTCTAGTAGTTCTTGATGAACTGTGATTAAAGGTATGTTTATACCTACTAGGAGTCCGAGATTTGTTAAGAAGTGTTAGATATTGATGAATTGGTCTGACCATTAAGATTGTGGAATTTGGTAAATTTCTTAGATAATTTGGAGTAATGAGTCTCAATGGATTAACCTAACCATTGGTGATGGTCAAGATAAGGATGTGTTTGAACATTGCCTTAGAGGATATTAATCTAGAAATCATCGTAAATTGGCTATTTGATGATCATATATGGTTGCTAGACTTACATATTTCTTAGTATGATTAATTGTTGGAATTGTGTACAAAAGGTTGAATGGATTGAAGATCGGTGGATATGAATTTATGGGAGGAGTTCTGTATAGTTCTTCTATATAGAATGACGCGATGAATTTGGTTATAGTGTTGTTGAGACTTTTGATCGATAGAAGATTTTGATTTTTGGAGTTTTAGAGTGATATTGCCGAAATCTAAATATGAGGATGAACATTGAATATGTGTTTGAAAATATTCATGTGATGTGGAAAGGAAAATAGGTAGCAACTAGATTTCATAATGAAACGATTGATAACAACAATGGTTGGAGTACAACTGTTGTGTGTTGAAGCTTGGTGTTGAGCATCACTAAAAGTTGAAATGATATGATGTAATAGGTGTCTTATGCCCACATGATAGTGGAATCATCGATGATATCGTGTCCATGATGAAAGGGTTTTGGTAGGACCTTTTCAATCGTGCGAGAGATCCCTTCTAAAATAAAGAGGTTGATGTAGTGAGGTTGTATGGTTTTGGTATATTCGTTTTGAAGATGGGATGAAAAGTAGTATGGAACAATTTGGTGAATGTTGGGGGCTTTATAATGGAATGGTTGACGATAAAAATTCGTGTTAAGAGTGAATTATTCTTGATGTTGGTAACATTATCTGCAAGGGATTGTGACTTGTGTGTATGGTGATGATTCCATTAGAAATAAAGTAATTTGATTGTCTCTCTTAATATCAGTTAAATGAAAAGTTTGGAGTTTTGCATTCGTGAACTTTTGGTAGTTCATGATTACTGTGGTAGCTGAAATTGTTGAGCAAAGCAATGCGTGAGAATGTTCTACTGGGTTCTTAAGTGGTTCATGCGATTTAGTCTTAAGAACTTATCTTGTTTAAGCTGGCAAAGTCATGTAGTAATCATAGAAAATAGCTTTCTTTGTTAAGGGAAAGAGTATAGTAGAATTATTTGAGATTGAATTTAAGTTTTGTAACTTGCAGTTTATTTAAAATGTGCCTAAAGCTTTTGCCCTTAAGAGTTTCCCGATTTTCAATTGAAATACTTTCTTCTCACTTGAGATTTGATATTCTCTTTGTGCAGGACTTGTGCCCTCAACTGTGGACTCCCCTTATGATTTTTTTGAGTTCATTGCCTAATTGACTATTTCCTTTGATCTTGTGTTTATAGCGAGTGCTAGATGTTTTTCCAGGTGATCAAAGAAAAAAATTGTTTTTATTTGCCTTTCCTTTTGAGAAAGGATCAACCGATCTGTTTCACAAGGGTTTTTCAAAGTGTTTATTAATTGTTGTTGTGAGACCTTGGGTTATAAGTATTTGAGGAGCATTGAAGGATGAATTGATTTTGTGATATAATTCTTGGAGAGAATATTATCTAAATAGAATGTTGTCTTTGGGGGCTAAAATGATTGCATTGTTGCAACTAGTAGGACCTATAGTGATATGTGGTCCAAGATCTTTTGTTTATTTTAATGGACCTAGAATTATCAAAAGTATGGAAATCTTGATCAATGCATTGGAGTATTACGATTGAGTACTTGGTAAGGTTGTGTACGAGAATTATGATGGCGTAGTTTAATGAGAGTAGAATTGCGAAGAAATCTAATCGTTATGATAATTATTGGAATAGAAGGGAATGTTGAGTTATTGTCAGGAATGACTTGGACTTAGTGAATAACTCTCTAAGAGTTAGATTTGTTCTAAAGACAGTTTGGTCGAGAAAAATATTTTCATGTTGATGTTATTGCGCAAGTATGTTTGGGTTGTGGGAATTTTAGGGATTTAATCTGAGGTTTTCCTTATCTTCTATATGAGAAGTTCGTTGTAGGGGTCTTGGAGATTAAATTTGAGCTTTGCATTTTTATGCTAGAACTTGGGTCGCCCAATGATTATGTGTAGAGGAAGTAGAATAATGTTGGATTACAAACAGTGGGATGTACATTGATAGAACTCTTTTGATGAAGTATATGAGTGTGTGTGCTGAGAATTTCGAGTTCTTTATTCTTAAAAGATTGACGTGATGTAATTGCATGTGAGATCTATTTTGAGATGCTTTGAGAATCATCTATCAAATTAATTTCGTTAGTAGAAAGAGTTGTCTAGAGTGTTTCAGTAGAATCAATAGAGTCCCTCCACAAAGGTGTGGAGGATGTATTTCGGTTTAAGTAGAACTTGAGGATGTTAAATTAAGAGGTTTGAGCCCGTGTGGTATGCGATGAATTCGAATACCAAGGTTTGAGAGAGACTTTATTCCTAAAAGAGAAACAGAGAAAAATGATATTTTCTTGGATAGTGAAGCGTTTTCTTGATTCTCGTTTGAGCTTTGTGTTGTTGACTTATGTCTTCCGCAATTTGAGTTGGCTTGTGTTGGCATGTGTGCTTCTTTCGATTGAGACGGAATAAAAGAAGTATTTGGTTGGGCATTCGAGTGATTTCTCCTTTGGTTTTCGTGGTGTTTATTCAAAAACTTCCTATTTAGAAAGTGAAATTGTGTCCATAATGAATTGTCACTTTTGGGATTTGACCCTTTTGGTGGAGAGTTGGTATTACGTGGTTGCGATGAGAACTCTTTATTTTTAGTTGGATTCTCTTTGTAAAACAGTTGTGTAAGAACGAGTCCTGTTGTGCATTCTTGTTTAAAGGAGGTGCACCTTATTAGATGAAGAGTTCGATTTTGAGCATATTGTGTGCTTTCGTACCAAAGGGGAAGTTGGCCCAAGTAATTTGTTCGATTCCGACAGTTGCAGGGGTTAGGGAGTTGATGTATCGCTAGGACCCTCTCAGGTCCATATGTGGAGTACGCAACGTCAGGTAAGTTCTGGTGTGGAGTGATTACCTGGGAGATTTGGAGTGTTCAAGTTTCATTAGAACCGTTGAACAGCGAGTAAGACCTCACATCCGTGTCTCGTTTGGTACGTATACTAGAGAGGTTGGAACGAGCGTTGAGGGATAAGACGTTGGTATCCGTCGGGGTGCCGTGGTCGCATCAGTATGAGCGAGAAGCGACTTGGGAGTTGGACTCTCACATGTGCAAGTGTTGTCCAGAGTTGTTCACGTCGGAGACGTGTTAACTGTTGTTGTTCTTTTTCAGTTTTGGTGCTCTTTCGAGTAGATTGGTGAGAGTAGAATTCGGGGTCGAATTCTTTTAAGGGGGGTAGAATGTAATATCCAGATCCTCATTAGCGAGTGCAATAAGATTAGAGAATAAATTAAGGGAATGAAAAGAGGAAAAATTCAGAATTTAGAGGGAAATGCGCTTCCAACCCAAAGTCAAGCGACAAGGGAAAATCAACCCTTTTGGCCCATGGCCCATGGGGGATCTGTAACACCCCAACTCAGAACGAGCCTGGAATGCTACCAAAGCTAAATACAACTAGAACGAAATTACAAATTTTCGACAGAGTCTCCTTTGTATATTCAATAAAACCAAGTTTCTAACAAGTAAACATAACATTTAACAATATTTCCAATATTCCGATTCAATCATGCATAAATGATAATCGTATGAGAATAAATAAGCAACACCAATCACACAATCCATAAATCATCCTACATCCATCATCATAAAAACATCTATAGGTGATTATAACATAGTTATTTATTCTTTTGTGTGGAACTAAGATAACAATTGCATAAAAGCTGTGAGGTAGTGCGTGCTCTCCAAAGTCTACTCCTCCCATGCATGACGTTTTGCGAGGTACCTAAATCAAAACAAAGCAAGGGTGAGCCATAAGACTCAGCAAGTATCAACAAGGTTACATGATCATAAAGACATAACAGCATAAACAACTTTAATCAACATCATTCATGGCATTTCGAATATTAACAAAAATAATGATAATGCCATGCACTCTTGTTCTTTATCTCTTTATGCATTTTACCGGTAATTCGGGGTATTCATCCGTCAATGGATACCCATGCCTGTGCCCTCTGGCACAGGGACCAAGAGCATATACATCAACTTGTATAGGGACCTTTGCCCGTCATCAAAATGACGGGACCTCAGACATATTGCCCACATTTCATGAATGTGGGGACCTCAAGCCTGTCATTGTCTGACAGGGACCTCAACTGATTCACTTGGACACCTTATGACCAAGTTTCAATATGCTCAAGATATGCATGAATATAATATCTATACCTTCTCATTCATCAGGATTCACATATACATTAATCATGTAAACAGTAGCATTATGATATAAGCGCAATCATAATATGCCAACATCAACACCACTAGGGTCATCTCAACATCACTTCCATATGGCAACAATGAACATTACACCCTCAATCATAGCATGCAACAAGAAATCTACTTAACCGAATACTTGCCTCAACCGTGCGAACGGCGGACGCGAAGTGGGTGCTGCCCTTGGGATCTCGCCACACGGACAAGAAGATAACCCCAAACTAAGACTAGCATACTGGACCAAAATCATACATAACAATACAATCGAAATCGCTAACTTCTTATCATTTCTAACCTTTCTAATTTCTAGCGATCGGTCACTGCAGACAGCAGACTTCAAAAATTCATAACTTTCTGCTCAGGAGTCCAAATAGGATGATCTTGGACATTCCGGAAAGGTAATTAAAATGTCTAAATAAACTTAGTTGGGGAGACCCTCTGATTCGGCCATCTACCAGTCCTACCAATCTATTTAATCAAAGCAACATTTCACGTCGGGTTTCTGGACAGCGACAAAGAAACTATCATAACTTTCTCTACGTTCGTCCGAATTTAGTGATCTTTAGTTTTCCTGAAAGCTAAGAGAATTAGCCTAGTTTTTCGTTATGGTGAGACCCTCTGGAAACCCCTCTAAATATGCGCTTCTATCAGGTTAACCAACACTAGCAATTCTGCTTCTCTCCAGAAACACAGAAATACTAAGAAATTCATAACTTTGGCTACCGAAGTCTGAATGACTTGATTCTTGTCGGCAATGAAAGGTAACTACGATATCTACAACTTTATAGGAGACACCCAGACCCAAATCTGCCTCTAACCTACTCAAAATCAACAATCTTCTCTGCTGCAGAAAACCGACGAACTGACAACCGAAAATGTACATCTAGAAAACGACCCCAAAACAAAGAATCACAGGTTACCCTTGCCGAAACGACGAAGGCACGCTGCGCGGGTGATGATCACCACGAGTTCCCGGTTGCGGATCCTTCTTCCCTCTCCCTTTCTTCTCTTCCTTCTTCCCTTCTCTTCTTCCCTCTTGGCCGGCTGCAAATGGAGGATCTCTTCTTCTCTTGGCCGGCAGCAAAGGAACCTTGGAGGAGGGCTTGGGAGGCGCGAAGGAGGAAGACAACCAGGAGGAGGCATGGGAGGGAGGGGAAGGAGCAGCCACACAAAGGGGAGGGTGGAGGCGTGGGGAAGTGGGAGGAGGGCTGCGGTTAGGGTTTGGGGGGGAGTGGTGCCCCTTTGGCCGGCCACCCCTAGGCTCCATGGGCCGAGGCCCAAGCCCATGATCCAAAAGATCAGCGATTAACCCCTCCTTTTAATAGATGAACTGAAATTTCATGTTGGTCCATCCGGACACCATCGAACTCTCTCGAATGATTTAATCTCCCGATTCATTTCTTATCTCACTTTTGGGATATTACATTCTACCCCCTTAGAAGGATTCGACCCGAATCTAAATGCCAAACTTCACAAGAAAAACCGCATCGAAATTAATCACAAGGATTACGACTGTCGTGAACAAACTCGGATATAGCTCGCGCATGCAGACTCCGATTCCCAAGTGGCCTCCTTTCGATCTGCTGCGACCAAAGCACTTTGACATACTTCAAAGTTTTGTTCCTCAACTCTTTTTTTGATCTTTCCAGAATTTGCACTGGTTTGGACTCAAAGGACAGATCTTGTTCAATAGTTAGGGGTTCTAGTGCAATATGATGTTCCGGGTCCCTCAAGTACTTCCTCAACATAGACACATGAAAAACATTATGCACTCCCCGCATAGCCTCTGGTAGGTCTAAACGGTATGCCAACTTCCCGATCCGAGCCAAGATCGTGAATGGCCCAACGTACATCGGGCTAAGCTTCCCTCTGGTACCGAACCTCACCACACCTTTAGTGGGGGATACTCTCAAAAGCACCTGATCTCCCACTTCAAATTCCAAGTCTCTTCTCCTCACATCCGCATAACTCTTCTGTCTGCTCTGAGCTGCTAACAGATTCTGCCTCACCAAGGCCACTCGTTCAACCGTCTTTTGTACCCAATCTGGACCCAAAACTGCCTTCTCACCCACCGCTTCCCGGCAAAGGGTGACTGCACTACGCCCATACAAAACCTCAAATGGAGCGGCTTTTATGCTTGTATGAAAGCTGTTATTGTACGCAAATTCCGCCAACGACAACTGATCTTCCCAACTACCTTTCCAGGACAGGACACAGGTCCGTAACATGTCTTCTAGGGCTTGAATAGTGCGCTCTGACTACCCATCTGTTTGTGGGTGAAATGCTGTACTGAGACGGAGTTGAGTGCCCTGTGCACTCTGCAAACTTTCCCAAAACTTGGAAACAAACTTGGCGTCCCTGTCAGAAATGATGGTCTTTGGCACTCCATGCAATCTCACAATCTCCCGCACATAGATAGGGGCCAAGTCACTAGCTGAATTGGTCGTGCGGATGGGAATAAAATGTGCGATTTCTTTGAATCGATCCACTATAACCCAAATCGCATCCTTACCTCGCGGTGAGCGAGGCAACGCAACAACGAAGTCCATAGAGATATCATCCCATGGCCATTGGGGAACCTCTAATGGTCGCAATAGCCTCTTTGGGCGCTTATGCTCCGCTTTAACTTGCTGACAAACGCCACAAGAGGCTACATAATTAGCAATATCCACTTTCATTCGTTTCCACCAGAAATTCTGCTTCAGATCACGGTACATCTTTGTCTCACCCGGATGAACAGTATACGGTGTGCGATGTGCCTCCTTTAGTATGTCATCCTTAACTCCTGCCTTCTGCGGCACACACAAGCGACCTTTAAATCGCAAAGCTCCAAACCCATCCAAGCTAAAATCTCCTTCCTTGCCCAAATCCAGACGTCTCCTGACTCTTTGCAATAACAGGTCACTCTGCTGTGCTTCCCGCACACGCTCTGGAATAGCTGACTCTAAAATCAACTGGGTCTCGGCATGAGCCGTACCTGCATAGCAATAAGATATCCCCATACGGTCAAAATCCGCAACTAGACAATCCAATGTAGCCGGCGTCGCCTTGCGACTAAGAGCATCAGCCACCACGTTGGCTTTGCCTGGATGATACTGAATCGTGAGATCATAATCCTTGATCAGCTCTAACCATCTTCGCTGCCTTAGATTCAGGTCCCTCTGCGTAAAGATGTATTTAAGGCTTTTGTGATCCGTAAAGACATCACAAGACTCACCATAGAGATAATGCCTCCAAAGCTTCAAGGCGAACACCACCGCAGCCAATTCTAAATCATGTGTTGGGTAGTTCTGCTCATGTTTCTTGTTTGCCTAGACGCATAAGCCGAACCTTACCATCTTGCATGAGCACACAGCCCAACCCAACTCGAGAAGCATCGAGAATAGGCGTGAATCGCTTCTGTGCTCGTGAATAGTGAGAACAGGAGGCGCATTACTAGCTTTTCCTTCAAAATATGAAAACTACGTTCACAATCCTCATCCCACCGAAACTTCACATCTTTCTGTGTGAGCCTGGACAACGGCTTCGCAATGATGGAGAAATCCTGCACAAAACGCCGATAATAGCCTGCCATACCAAGGAAGCTTCTCACTTCTTTGACGTTAGTCGGCCTTCCCCATTCTACTTGAGGACCGGAATATTTAACTAGTAACACTTAACCTCCAAATGGTTCTAGCATTACTAATTAAACATTCTAAGCCTCGATGGGCATATGTTTCCCAATTGCAACATATGCACATCATCACAAAATTACACATCACTTCCATACAACATACAACGCTAAGTCAACAACGACATACATAAAGTAAAGTTATTACAAAAGAGAGCCGACGGCCAAATATAACAATATACAAGAATGACAATGAAGCAAAAGTGCCATAAGATGGCTAGAACAAAAGTCGACCAGGTTAGCCAAACACCCACAAGGCAACCGGCCAGGGCCGCTAAGCTAGTCGCTCGCAAGCTACCACAACACAGCTCACAAAAGTGAGGCCCTTGAGCTCACCTCCTTCCTCTGCAACAAAACAATTAAGCATAGCATCCGAGCACAAAGATTGTCTTTGTACCCGCAAGATCGACGTGTGGAATAGCAGACCTATTCATAATCGCATGCAAGCTTGTTTAGGTGGAGGTTGTATGTCTCATTTTGCATGAAGCCAACTTTATTTGCAATAATGTAATACATTTAAAAGCAAGTTTGCAAATCTGTTTTTAATGTTGAAATAATAGTAATAAAGATACATACAAGTAACCACCGGAAGTGACTATCCCAATAGCCACCACAACATAGCACGAATCCCGATTCGTACCACCCATCAAGTTTTAATTTAAAGGTTGTAGTCTAACTCTTGAAAGACCTCCCCAAGCGTGTCCATAACCTAGGACGAGGCTATTCGAATAGTTTTAACCCTGCAGGGTGTACCAATGTACCCACACCTGCATCGCCTTTAAGCCAAAGCACACTTCCGTAGGTATGCCGGCACGGCTAAGTCCTACGAGACGCTTTCCAATATTGTGTATGAACTACGAGCCGCTCGTATGGGTAGAAACACCATACGCTTACATTGCAAGCCGAAAGACAACAAATCCCATCCCGGTGAAGTCTTTCGGACACTGTGCTCCCAACACCATCCCTCCTGCGACCTCCTGCGACCGGAGCCAATACACGCCAAAGTACTAAGTCAAGAGAGGTCCCATACCCTCTAGTGTGGTTAGCACGCTAAAATGCTTGGTTTAGTGTAACAAGATGTTCGGTCCTTGGTGACTTAGGCACCAATCCAGTCACACCCGAGAATCACACCAACATACCATTGTGCCCAAGTCTAAATCATTTTGCTTTTAGTTTTAGTTTTCACAAGTAGACATGGCACAAGGTGGAAATCATAAATCATAATAAGTTTTGTGTGATCAAGGTTATCGACAAGTCGATAACCGCCCATTTCTACCGAAGCTAAGCATGGCTAAGCAATTAATTCGCAACTACTAAGTGACAAGAGCCCATCCACGAACTCTAAATCACAGCAAGTAACCTAGACTCATGGTAGTAGAGGATAATCATTTGCTAAGGAAATGCATCTACTAGGCCAACTATTAAAACAAAGTAGCAATGCATACATAGAATTTGTAATCAACATAAATACTTAAAATACTGGGATTAACATGATCAAACCGCTTGCCTTCTTGCTGCTTTGCTCAATTGGTTGCGGAGGATCGTTCTCGGATTACCGCAAATGTCGAATCCTAAGCGAAAGTCAAAAGAACCAAGAACAACCAATAAGACGAACCACAAATAAACAAAAGAGCAAGCAAAACTTAACCAAATGCGATTGAAATTTACACATAAGGTAGAATACGAATATACCTAGACATAGAAACTGGAAAAACCTAATTTGGATTTGTGGTGCAAAAGATTTTGCCTAAACATACAATTTCGGCCATAATTAACACTGTAGAAAAATATTTTCTAGAAAGATTTCGAAGCTGAAATTTTTATGGTAGCTACCTACTGGTATTGAAATAACCCATATAAAATTTCAGGTCATTTGGAGTTAAAGTGATTTAGTTATGATTTTTCTAAGATGCAAAATTGGCATAATGCACTTTCCAGGAGCATAAATATGTTCAAAGCTAATTTTACAGTGAAGTATACCAACAGAGGGTTCTCTAGAATTTATCATATATATTTTGCATTTACAGAGAATTACTTGGTGCATTTTATAAGTCTCCTAGAATTTTCTAATTCTTTGAAAATAGGTACTAAATCATTAACCAAGGTTTCTGTTACAATCTTGGACCTACCATCATTTTTATATTAACATTGGGTTAATAACAAACTTATCAAGGTTGGAATCATTCATTTTGGACATACACAGAGCAAGATATGCATTTTCTAAAGTTTTATTCATTTTCTGGAATATTCAAAATGACAGAAATCAAGTCATTCCTAGTTATACAATTTTCTGCTACTGGAACATGCTTAAATCCATTTTTATAATAAGCTAAAGTGATAACATAATTTATTACAGTTGGAATTAACTAAAAAGTAGCTAAAATGAATTAGTTATGAGTTTCTAAAGTTTTTACATCATTTCCAGTTGTTAAACAATTACTTACCGAAATACAGAACAACCCTATTAACAGAAAATGACGTGGACCATTCTCCACCCTTGATCGAAAATCCTACGGCTCACGCGCGCGAGAACAAACAGCGCGCGCGCGAAGTCACTAGAAGCCCACCGTTGGATCAAGATCCAACGACCCAAGCGAGTGCATGCAGCGGGACGATGCGGTTGCCTCGGAACCACTCACGACCGCAGATCTAAAGATGAACGGCTTAGAACCCACATCTAACCGGAAGGTCCGATTGCACCCATGATCTCACCATTGATCGCAAGATGGACGGTAAGAGATGATGAGGGAACCGGATGGTCCGAACGCATACAAGATCTAGGCCGTTGATCAAGGGATCGACGGTGGCTATTGATTGAAGTTCAAAAGAGGATGCGACGGGTGGGACGCATGTCGGTGACTACGAGTCACGATCGCAACGATTTAACCCACGTGCACGATTGCTGGGCCCACAAGTCGCGACTAGCGAGGCGGTTAAGGCCAAATTAATGATTCTAATGATTGACATTAATTAGACTCTAATGACTACCGAGATTTGATTCTAACCCTCGCCCACCACGATCGACGACCAGGTTAATTCGGCGGCGATTAAATGCCGACTCATTTAATTAAGCAATGATTGACATTAATGATGTCGGAACAGTGCGGAGTGAACCAGAGATTGATTTAAGGATATTGGGCCCACTGGTCAGTGGCTCAATAATAATGACTAAGACACAATTAATAACTAATGATTGGTAATTAATGCGTCCTAATGAGCTGACGAAAACGGGAGCGCTGTGCCGGCAAAACCCGAGTGGCTTCAACGGCGAATCGCCGGCGACACTGGCCGCGGCGGCGCTCACCAAGTACTAAAATGGAATCGCAATAGCACAACGAGTCTAATGGTAGCATTCTCCCGCGGTGAGGATCGAACGCCGGCTAGCCGGAAAATGAAAACGGGAGCTTTACTGCTAAACATGAAAATAGCGAAAAGCTCCGCTGCGGTCCAAGGAAGCGGGTGCCAGAGCTTCTAAGGACTAATAAGAAGCTACCTTAGCGACTAGAAGCTTCGAAGATGGCCGGAGATGCTTGATCAAGGTGAAAGCTCGCCGGACTTGAAGAAGAAGGTTCGAAATTGACACTCGAGCCAAATGAGTGATACCAAAGTATCAAAATAGCTTCATTATGATCCACAGAAGCTATAAGAGCAAAGAATTGGAAAATGGAGCACTCACCTGAGCTGAGGAAGAAGATGACCAAATTCGGCCGAATTTGAACAAACCCCAAATTGGACAATTCCTGAGAATCAATTCCAAAATTAAGTGAGGGAAATGTTCAAGGTGATAAATAGATGAGGTTAGGGCAAAGAAACATGAAGGAGGACCACTGGAACACCAAGAACATCAATGGAGCTCCACGGGTCAACAATGGCGATTTGCCATTTTTGAGGTATTAAGCTCCAATATTGTGAGTGAAGCTTGGTGGTGGTCTAAAGAGATACTAGGAAGCAATGAGGGTGCTTATAAAGCCACGAAAGTGTTAGGGTTTGCACCTCCTCTCTCGGGCGGCAAAACACAAAGCACCACGCGCTGGCAAGGAAAAGAGGTGAAGACGTGCATTAGGGCATGGCCTAGCTCGGTGTACCTCCCATACTCCTACACGTCGGCTAGGTGGCTTTAGGAGCAAGAAATGACCTCACCATGCCTTGCACTGTTTTCGCACGGCGGGAGGTTGAAGATGACCAGCGCAAAAGCTCGGGCGATTCTCGACCCTACGATTTAAATCGGACGGCCACGAAAGCACCACGCCTCCCAGGTTTAAAACACAACGGGGAGATTGCGAGCCTTGATTAGAAATGGATGGCTCGGATTGCCCCACGCCGCAATTCTTATTTACAACGAAGGAGTGCGCGGCGTTGGATCCTAATCCAACGGCTCAGATTCAAAAATGCAACCGGAGGGTCCGAAAGTCTCGGCGCATCTCGACGGTTGGATGGAGATCTAACGGTTGACAATCAACCTTGCAACCGGAAAGTCCGAAGTCTTACACGTGCGCGGGCGTGCGATTTAGATCTAATGGTTGAGATCGATTGCGCGTTTTAAAGAGTGGCTCGGTGCGTTTAGTTGATGGACCAAGTCGATTGGCTCGAGCCCAGTCCGACTCGAACCCAAGTAACAATAAAACAAGTTTGATTTTGAAAAGGACAGAGACTTTGAAAGATTTATTTGAGGCAGCAAAATAACTCCAAAAATTATGAAAATTTTACAGAGCTTGCTAACTCAGATATTAACCTTGTGTAAAATTCTCAGAGATTTTTATGCTGCGAATAAATCTCAAAATTTCTGCAAGGCTCTGTTTTAATGTTTGGTCGAGAGTCAAACAGTTTGATGCCTCTAAAATTTTCAAACAATTTCTAAAAATTGTGAGATTTTTCAGAGGGGTCACATACCATCACAGAGACTTAGGAAAAATATTTCAGAGGATGATCATAAGATTTGTGAGATTGTTTTTGGAATAACAAGATTTGGATCAACAAGACTTGTGACAATGTATTTCCATAATTCCTTGTACAAGAATTTCTTGGCACCACAGGAATTACATGATGTAAGAAAAAGTTTTAATTTCTACTGATTTTCTTACATTTGAAACACAAGCCCAAAATTGGGATGTTACAACTCTCCCCCCCTTACAAGAATCTCGACCCGAGATTCTGTTTACTCGGAGAAGAAAGAAGGAAAATCTGCACGAAGGCGATCTTCGCGCTCCCAAGTTGCTTCATCTTGAATGGTTTGACCACTGAACCTTAAGGAACTTGATGACACGGTTCCTCGTCTCCGTTCGATTCTCAAGAATACGAGCAGGATGCTCGTGGTAGGTCAAATTCTCCCGCACATCGAGAACCTCCAATGGAGCTTCCTCGGTCGGGACGCGAGGCACTTCTTTAGGTGTGAAACATGGAACACATCATGCACACCTCAAGTGCGGTGGTAGCTCCAATGCATGCAATCGCTCCAACTTTCTCGATGATACGTAAGGCCCAACATATCGAGGAGCCAACTTGCCCTTGATGCCAAAACGCGATGGCCCTTCAAGGGTGAGACTTTGAGATACACGAAGTCATTGGGCTCAAAGCTCAACTCACGGCGACGACGACCGCATAGCTCTTTTGTCCGATCGGCGTGCGCGCAGATGCTCGCGGATCAATCGAACTTGACTTTCGGCCTCATTGATCGATTTGGGCCGAAAAGCGCCGCCTCACGTCTCGACCAGTTCAATGGGGTTCTGCATCTCCTCCCATACAACGCCTCAAATGGTGCCATGCCAAGGCGGCTCGGAAGCTATTGTTGTAGGAGAACTCCGCAAATGGTAGGCATTTCTCCACTTCTTCCCATAGGAGAGAACACAAGCACGAAGCATATCTTCCAACACTTGGTTGACTCGCTCCGTCGACCATCGACCGAGGATGAAAGGTCAGCTTGAAATGAAGGGGTCCCCATAGCCTCTTGCGGACTATGCCAAAACCGCGAGGTGAAAAGCGCACCACGATCGAAATAATCGTCTTCGTACACCGTGAAGACTCACAATCCTCGAGACATAAAGTTCGGCCAAAGGCCCCACACGGCCGAGTCTTGACGGAAGGAAATGTGCCACTTTAGTCAACCCGTCGATCACGACCCAAATAGCATCATTCCTTTTGACGAGCGGGGCAACCGGTGATGAAGTCCATGCCAACGGAATCCCACTTCCATTCGCACCGCAAAGGTGAAGAAGACTGCTGACGCCGATGCTCGGCCTTCACGACAAAGACACGCCGCACTAAGAACGAACTTGGCAATCTCGCGCTTCATGCGAGTCCACGAGAATCTCGGCGAAGGTCTGATACATCTTGGTAGCCCGGGATGAATAGACAAAGGAGAATCATGGGCTTCGCGGAGAATCAAATCCGCAATTCCATGACCTTAGGGACCACAAGACGCTGCCCAAACCACACAACGCCATGCTCATCCTCCGAAAAGCACTTGGCTATCCCATCCTTGATGTTCGCTGATTTGGCTCACACCAACATCTGCTGCTGTGCGCCTTGATTTGGTCCATCAAGGTTGGTTGCACAACCAATGTAGCAAGAGAACCGTGCTCGGTCAAACCCAAATTAAGGCGCTGAAATTACGAAATGAGGGTAGGTCTTTGCTCTTGGAGCATCAACATGTTGCAATACACCTTCCGACCGAGTGCATCCGCAACGACATTGGCCTTGCCCGGATGGTACCGAATGCCCATGTCATAGTCCTTGATCAATTCCAACCATCTTCTTTGCCCGAGGTTCAGATCCGTTTGGGTGAACAAGTACTTCAAGCTCTTGTGGTGGAATACACCTGCAACGGTTACCAATCGGATAATGCCGCCAAATCTTGAGTGCATGGACCACAAGACTAACTCCAAGTCATGAGTAGGATAGTTGAGTTCATGAGGCCTCAAGCGCCGCGATGCATAGGCCACAACCTTGCCCTCCGCATAAGAACACAACCAAGACTCGACGAGAAGCATCACAAAAGATATCAAAACTCTTGTGAATATCGGGAGAACAAGCACTGGGCTGAGGTCAACCGCTTCTTAAGTTCTGAAAACTCACATCACAAGCAGCGGACCACTCAAACTTCTTGTCTTTCTTGAGCAACTCGGTCATAGGCTTTGCAATCTTGGAGAAATTCTCGATGAAGCGGCGATAGTAGCCACCAAACCAAGAAAACTCCGCACATCGGTGACCGACTTGGTGACCCCAAGATAGCACATCGACCTTGCTAGGATCCACACCACACCTCTGCTTTGAAAGAACATGGCCCAAGAATGCCACTTCCTTCAACGAACTCGCACTTGCTTGAATTTGGCATACGGTGGTGTTCACGCGGCTGCCCAACACAAGTCGAAGATGCTCAAGATGCTCTTCTTCACTCTTGGAGTAGATAAGGATATCATCGATGAATACCACCACAAACCTATCCAAATACTCCATGAATACCGAGTTCATAAGATTCATGAATAAAGCGGGAGCATTGGTCAAACCAAAAGACATGACGGTGTACTCGTAAAGACCATAACGAGTAGCAAAGGCCGTCTTAGGAATATCCTCGGTCTGATCGACTTGATGATAGCCCAATCTCAAGTCAATCTTGGAGAAGACTCGTGCTCCGGTCAATTGATCGAAAAGATCATCAATACGGGGCAAAGGATACTTGTTCTTTACCGTCACCTCATTAAGCGGACGGTAATCAACACACATGCGCAAGGTCTTGTCCTTCTTCTTCACAAAGATAACTCGACAACCCCAAGGAGATGAGCTAGGACGGATAAAACCCTTCTCTTGCAGCTCACCCAGCTGCTTCTTCAGCTCCTCCAACTCATTAGGAGGCATGCGTCGGCCTCTTAGAAATAGGGGCGTGCAGGGCAGCAACTCGATCACAAACTCGGATCTCGAACAGGTGGCATGCCCTGCAAGTCTTGGGAAAGACATCCACGAACTCACACACCGTGGGAACATCACGGATCTCCAATGCGGCTTTGCTTCAAGGACATAAAGATGGGGCTCGCAAGCGTGGCGAAAACCCAACTGTTCACTGAAGGGTGGTGAGGTAGACAATCTTCTGGCACAATCGATTTGCCCCAAGTGTTGGGACAACCAATCCATGCCAAGAATCACATCCAAGCGCGCGAGTCGAGTAGGATAAGAGTCGCCAAGAATCCCACTCCTTCGATGTGGATAGGGACATCCGGCATACTTGGTCGACTCTCATTTCGAACCCGAGAGCGAATCGCAGTGGAATCCCAGGAGGAACACAGTGAAGCCCACAATCAACGACAAAAGACCTCGAAATAAAAGAATGCGAAGCTCGAGTCAAATAAAGCGTAGCGAGGATGTAAATTAACAAGGGCGTACCCAACACAACGTCAGGCGCCTCTGTGCCTCCTCACCGAGATGTGGTTGACTCGACCACTCCCGACACCACAGGTCTTACGGATCACCTTACAGTCGGTGTGTGACCATTCCCGCGTCCTCCATTAGGACGAGGGGCTGCTCGATCCTCGAGGGCAGCGCTAGCATAATGGCCCTTCTTGTTGCGGCGAAGCAGTAACATCGGCGGTGGGTTGCGGGCGCAACTTCTTCTGGGTCGCAGTGCGTGGCTGAAACAACTGCGGGGACGAGCAAGCGGTGCCGGCGGCCTTGGCGGTGGTGAAGCCAAAGCACGAGCCACCGTGGGGCCCAACACGGGGGCAGTGAGGCCGGCTGTGCGCACCGATGTGCCTCCCACTTGCGCTTGCGGGACTCACCCAGCGCTTCGCCTTGTGCTCGGCGGCGATGGCCTTGTCCACCAAGGCACGGAAGTCGACAAAGTCCACTATAGATAGCTTGTCCTGCAGCTCCTCGGACAACCCATCCATGAACTTCTCCTGTTTAGCCTCATCAGAGGCCACCTCTCCCGGAGCATAACGAGCCAAGTGGTTGAACTCGTAAACATACTCCGAGACAGACTTGCGCCCGCAAGCGCAAGAAACTCCTTCTTCTTGAGCTTCATCAGGCCATCAGGTATGTGGGCCCGACGAAAGGCAGATCGAAACTCATCCCACGAGACAACGTGGCCTGCGGGCTGCATGGCGAGAAAGTTCTCCCACCAAGATAGTGCTGCACCCTCAAGCTGATGGGATGCAAGAGTGCCGCGCCTGCTCCCCGCGGCGAGCGATATTGAGCTTTCGCTCAACAAGACGCAGCCAATCATCCGCGTCGAGTGGATCCTCCGATCGAGAGAAAGTGGGTGGCTGCGTACGGAGAAACTCCGCAAGCCCACCACGAGACTGGTGGCCACCACCTCCAGATCCTGAAGCAGCAGCGGGAGCGGAGGTGTTCCTCGCAATGACCTCCAAGATCCGGGTCTGGTCCATGCGATTCCGCTCGATCTGAGCCAGAACCTCAGCCATGGTCGGAGGAGGGGGAAGCTCCTCATCAGAACCAGCCGGCTGACTGTTGCGGGTGGTTCTTGTCATCCTGTTCCACAAAAACAGGTTAAAACACAACTCCGGAACAGGAGACAAAGAAAACTACTAACCTCTTAACAAAACACTCTTTAAAGGCTCAAGTATCAACATAAAATCGCAGCAGGGTCATAAAGATAACAACCACCTTCCTGTTATGACTAACTCGTATGGAAAACGAGTAATCATTTGAGAAGACCCAAAATTTCAGCACCAAATTCTAACTCAAAACAGTCCAGAAATCAAGGTATAACCACCTAATATAGTATAGGCATTAGCTAATCTCATATCACTTCTTACCCTTTTATTCCCACAAGTTTTAGTCGAATTATCCTCTCATTTCCTACCTTATTTACTCACCACTAGCTAGCTGTCCAAATTCCTTCCTCCAAGCTCTCATGTTTCTCCCAAAGCCAAGTTAATCGATAAAGGCTGATTTTTGAAAGGAAGAGAGGAACAACTTTTTCAAAACTTAAGTGAGAGTAAGGTGAGATGAGCAAGCTAAGATAGGTAAGGAGTAAAATCTGAGAACTTACTTAAGTTTTCGTAAACTATTTGAAAGTAAGTTTTCAAAGTATCCTAGAGACGACCAAGCTAGGGTTTCTACGGTCACAAGATGGCTCTGATACCAACTTTGTGAGGACCGGAATATTTAACTAGTAACACTTAACCTCCAAATGGTTCTAGCATTACTAATTAAACATTCTAAGCCTCGATGGGCATATGTTTCCGAATTGCAACATATGCACATCATCACAAAATTACACATCACTTCCATACAACATACATCGCTAAGTCAACAACGACATACATAAAGTAAAGTTATTACAAAAGAGAGCCGACCTGCCAAATATAACAATATACAAGAATGACAATGAAGCAAAAGTGCCATAAGATGGCTAGAACAAAAGTCGACCAGGTTAGCCAAACACCCACAAGGCAACCGCCAGGCCGCTAAGCTAGTCGCTCATGCAAGCTACCACAACACAGCTCACAAAAGTGAGGCCCTTCAGGCTCACCTCCTTCCTCTGCAACAAAACAATTAAGCATAGCATCTGAGCACAAAGATTGTCTTTGTACCCGCAAGATCCAGCGTGTGGAATAGCGAGACCTATTCATAAACGCATGCAAGCTTGTTTAGGTGGAGGTTGTATGTCTCATTTTGCATGAAGCCAACTTTATTTGCAATAATGTAATACATTTAAAAGCAAGTTTGCAAATCTGTTTTTAATGTTGAAATAACAGTAATAAAGATACATACAAGTAACCACCTGGAAGTGACTATCCCAATAGCCACCACAACATAGCACGAATCCCCGATTCGTACCACCCATCAAGTTTTAATTTAAAAGGTTGTAGTCTAACTCTTGAAAGACCTCCCCAAGCGTGTCCATAACCTAGGACGAGGCTATTCGAATAGTTTTAACCTGCAGGGGTGTACCAATGTACCCACACTCGGACCGCCTTTAAGCCAAAAGCACACTTCGTAGGTATGTCGCACGGCTAAGTCCTACGAGACTTTTTCCAATATTGTGTATGAACTACGAGCCGCTCGTATGGGTAGAAACACCATACGCTTACATTGCAAGCCGAAAGACAACAAATCCCATCCCGGGTGAAGTCTTTCGGACACTACAATGCTCCCAACACCATCCCTCCTGCGACCTCCTGCGACCCGGAGCCAATACACGCCAAAGTACTAAGTCAAGAGAGGTCCCATACCCTCTAGTGTGGTTAGCACGCTAAAATGCTTGGTTTAGTGTAACAAGATGTTCGGTCCTTGTTGACTTAGGCACCAATCCGCCACACCCGAGAATCACACCAACATACCATTGTGCCCAAGTCTAAATCATTTTGCTTTTAGTTTTAGTTTTCACAAGTAGACATGGCACAAGGTGGAAATCATAAATCATAATAAGTTTTGTGTGATCAAGGTTATCGACAAGTCGATAACCGCCCATTTCTACGAAGCTAAGCATGGCTAAGCAATTAATTCGCAACTACTAAGTGACAAGAGCCCATCCACGAACTCTAAATCACGACAAGTAACCTAGACTCATGGTAGTAGAGGATAATCATTTGCTAAGGAAATGCATCTACTAGGCCAACTATTAAAACAAAGTAGCAATGCATACATAGAATTTGTAATCAACATAAATACTTAAAATCTGGGATTAACATGATCAAACCGCTTGCCTTCTTGCTGTTGCTCAATTGGTTGTGGAGGATCGTTCTGGGATTACCGCAAATGTCGAATCCTAAGCGAAAGTCAAAAGAACCAAGAACAACCAATAAGACGAACCACAAATAAACAAATGAGCAAGCAAAACTTAACCAAATGCGACTGAAATTTACACATAAGGTAGAATACGAATATACCTAGACATAGAAACTGGAAAAACCTAATTTGGATTTGTGGTGCAAAGATTTTGCCTAAACATACAATTTCGCCATAATTAACACTGTAGCAAAAATATTTTCTAGAAAGATTTGAAGCTGAAATTTTTATGGTAGCTACCTACTGGTATTGAAATAACCCATATAAAATTTCAGGTCATTTGGAGTTAAAGTGATTTAGTTATGATTTTTCTAAGATGCAAAATTGGCATAATGCACTTTCCAGAGCATAAATATGTTCAAAGCTAATTTTACGATGAAGTATACCAACAGAGGGTTCTCTAGAATTTATCATATATATTTTGCATTTACAGAGAATTACTTGGTGCATTTTATAAGTCTTCTAGAATTTTCTAATTCTTGAAAATAGGTACTAAATCATTAACCAAGGTTTCATTACAATCTTGGACCTACCATCATTTTTATATTAACATTGGGTTAATAACAAACTTATCAAAGTTGGAATCATTCATTTTGGACATACACGAGCAAGATATGCATTTTCTAAAGTTTTATTCATTTTGGAATATTCAAAATGACAGAAATCAAGTCATTCCTAGTTATACAATTTTACTCACATCGAACATGCTTAAATCCATTTTTATAATAAGCTAAAGTGATAACATAATTTATTACGATTGGAATTAACTAAAAAGTAGCTAAAATGAATTAGTTATGAGTTTCTAAAGTTTTACATCATTTTCGGTTGTTAAACAATTACTTACCAAATACAGAACAACCCAATAAAAGAAAATGACGTGGACCATTCTCCACCCTTGATCGAAAATCCTACGGCTCACGCGCGCCGAAAAGCGCCGCACGCGCGCGAAGTCACTAGAAGCCCACCGTTGGATCAAGATCCAACGACTCACGAGTGCATGCAACCGGACGATGCGGTTGCCTCGGTGCCAATCCCGACCAGATCTAAAGATGGACGGCTTAGAACGCACATCTAACCGGAAGGTCCGATTGCACACATGATCTCACCATTGATCGCAAGATGGACGGCCCAGATGATGAGGCATCCGGATGGTCCGAATGCATACAAGATCTGGCCGCTGATCAAGGGATCGACGGTGGCTATTGATTGAAGTTCAAAAGATGGATGCGACACGTGGGGACCGCATGTCGGTGACTACGAGTCACACATGCGCAACGATTTAACCCACGCGCACGGTGCACCGCCCACAAGTCGGCGACATCGAGGGACGGCTAAGGCCAAATTAATGATTCTAATGATTGACATTAACTAGACTCTAAAGACTCGGCGAATTTGATTCTAATCCCTCGCCCACCATCATCGACCGAGGTTAATTCGACGGCGATTAAATGCCGACTCATTTAATTAAGCAATGATTGACATTAATGATGTCGAACAATGCGGAGTGAACCGTAGATTGATTTAAGGATATTGGGCCCACCGTCGGTGGCTCAATAATAATGACTAAGACACAATTAATAACTAATGATTGGTAATTAATGCGTCCTAATGAGTCGAGAAAACGGAGCTCTGTGCAAGCAAAGTCCCGAGTGGCTTTGACGGCTAATCGCCGGCGACGGCGGCGCATGGCGTCAACAAGTACAAAATGGAATCGCAATAGCACAACGAAGTCTAATGGTAGCATTCTCGCCACGCGTGAGGATCGAACGCCGGCTAGCGGAAATGAAAACGGAGCTTTATCGCTAAACATGAAAATAGCGAAAGCTCATTGCGATCAAGGAAGCGGTGCGAGCTTCTAAGGACTAATAAGAAGCTACCTTAGCGACTAGAAGCTTCAAAGATGGCCGAGATGCTTGATCAAGGTGAAGGCTCACGGACTTGGAGAAGAACGATTGAAATTGACACTCGAGCCAAATGAGTGATACCAAGGCATCAAAATAGCTTCATAATGATTCACGAAGCTACATGAGCAAAGAATTGGAAAATGGAGCACTCACCAGTGAGGAAGAAGATGACCAAATTCGGCGAATTTGAACAAACCCCAAATTGGACAATTCACGAGAATCAATTCCAAAATTAAGTGAGGGGAAATGTTCAAGATAATAAAGGATAAGGTTAGGGCAAAGAAACATGAAGGAGGACCACTGGAACACCAAGAACATCGATGGAGCTCCACGGGTCAACAATGGCGATTTGCCATTTTTGAGGTGTTAAGCTCCCATATTGAAAATGAAGCTTGATGGTGGTCTAAAGAACTCCAGGAAGGGATTTGGGTGCTTATAAGGCCATGAAAGTGTTAGGGTTTGCACCACTCCTCTCTCGGGCGGCAAAACACAAAGCACAAGGTGCGGCCGACAGGGAAAAGGAGGTGAAGACGTGCATTAGGGCATGGCCTGGCTCAATGTACCGCCCATACCCCTACACGTCGGCTAGGGTGGCTTTAGGGAGCAAGAAATGACCTCACCATGCCTTGCACTGTTTTCGCACGGCGGGAGGTTGAAGATGACCAGCGCAAAAGCTCGGGCGATTCACAGCCGTTGGATTAGACACGAACGGCTGAGATAGTGCCACGCCTACGGGCTTTAAAACACAATGGGGAGGTTGTGAGCCCTACGATTAGAAACGAACGACTCGGATTGCTCCACGTCGCAACCTCTTATTTACCACGAAGGGGTATGCGAGCGTTGGATCTTAATCCAACGGCTCAGATTCAAAAATGCAACCGGAGGGTCCGAATGTTTCGGGAAATCTCGACGGTTGGATGGAGATCTAACGGTTGACATTCAGACTTGCAACCGGAAGGTCCGAAGTGATACACGCGCGCGGGCCGTGCGATTTAGATCTAATGGTTGAGATCCACCGCGCGGTTTAAAGAGTGGCTCGGTGCATTTAGTTGACTGGACCAAGTCGATTGGCTCGAGCCCGAGTCTGACTCGAACCTAAGTAACAGTAAACCAAGTTTGACTTTGAAAAAGAACAGAGACTTTGAAAGATTTATTTGAGGTAGCAAAATAACTCCAAAAATTATGAAAATTTTACAGGAGCTTGCTAACTCAGATATTAACCTTGTGTAAAATTTTCAGAGATTTTTATGCTGCGAATAAATCTCCAAAAATTCTGCAAGGCTCTGTTTTAATGTTTGATCGAGAGTCAAACAGTTTGATCGCCTCTAAAATATTCAAACAATTTCTAAAAATTGTGAAATTTTTCAGAGGGGTCACATACCATCACAGAGACTTAGGAAAAATATTTCCAGAGGATGATCATAAGATTTGACAAGATTGTTTTTGGAATGCCAAGATTTGGATCAAAAGGACTTGTGACAATGTACTACCATGATCCCTTGTACAAGAATTGTTTGGCACCACAGAAATACATGATGTAAGAAAAGTTTTAATTTCTACTCATTTTCTTACATTTGAAACACAAGCCCAAAATTTGGGATGTTACAGATGATGGTGTGATTTTTGGGTGTGATCGAATGGTGCCGGGTCAACAAGGACCGAACATCTTGTTACACTAAACCAAGCATTTTAGCGTGCTAACCACATTAGAGGGTATGGGACCTCTCTTGACTTAGTACTTTGGCGTGTATTGGCTCGAGTCGCAGGGAGTCGCAGGAGGATGGTGTTGGGAGCATTGTAGTGTCCGAAAGACTTCACCCGTGATGGGATTTGTTGTCTTTGGCTTGCAATGTAAGCATATGGGTTTCTATCCATATGAGCGGCTCGTAGTTAATACACAAGATTGGAAATGTCTCGTAGGACTTAGCCAGTGCTGCATACCTTGATGAGTGTGCTTGTGGCTTGAAGGCGATGCAAGTGTGGGTACATTGGTACACCCCGCAGGTTAAAACTATTCGAATAGCCTCGTCCTAGGTTATGGACACGCTTGGCAAGGTCTTTCAAGAGTTAGACTACAACCTTTTAAATTAAAACTTGATGGGTGGTACGAATCGGGGATTCGTGCTATGTTGTGGTGACTATTGGGATAGTCGCCTGTGGTTACTTGTATGTATCTTTACTTACTACTACTTTGATAACAAAACAGATTTGCAAACTTGCTTTTAAAATGTATTACATTATTGCAAATAAAGTTGGCTTCATGCAAAATGAGACATACAACCTCCACCTAAATAAGCTTGCATGTAGTTTATGAATAGGTCTGCTATTCCACACGTCAGTCTTGCGGGTACAAAGACAATCTTTGTACTCAGTTGCTACGCTTAATTGTTTTGTGCAGAGGAAGAAGGTGAGCTCGAGGGCCTCACTTTTGTGAGTCTGTGTTGTGGTAGCTATGGGCGACTAGCTTAGCGGCCGGTCGGTTGCCTTGTGGGTGTGTGGCTAACCGGTCGACTTTTGTGCTAGCCATCTTATGGCGCTTTTGCTTCCGCTGTCATTCTTGTATATTGTTCTATTTGGCCGGTCGGCTCTCTTTTGTAATAACTTTACTTTATGTATGTCGTTGTTGAACTTAGTGATGTATGTTGTATGGAAATGATGTGTAATTTTGTGATGATGTGCATATGTTGCAATTCTGGGAAACATATGCCCATCGAGGCTTAGAATGTTTAATTAGTAATGCTAGAACCAATTGGAGGTTGAGTGTTATTAGTTAAATATTCCGGGTCCTCACACAGGCATGCCTCCTGATCGAGAAGTCGAGTTCGTCATCGAGCTTGTACCCTGTGATCGCACGGTCTCAAACGCCATACCGGATGCCTCCTAATGAATTGGAAGAATTGAAGAAGCAACTCCAAGAACTTCAAGACAAGGGGTTTATTAGGCCGAGCTCCTCACCTTGGGGATGCCCGGCTATCTTTGTCAAAAAGAAGGACAAGAGTTTGCGGATGTGTGTTGACTACCGTCCGTTAAATGAAGTCACTATCAAGAACAAATAGCCACTTCCACGGATTGATGATTTATTTGATCAATTGAGTGGAGCCCAAGTATTCTCCAAGGTTGATTTGCGCTTGGGCTATCATCAAATTAAAGTTCGAACCGAAGACATTCAAGACAAAGATTCTCTACTCGTTACGGGTTGTACGAGTACACCGTCATGTCTTTTGTCTCGACGAATGCCCGCATACTTCATGAACCTTATGAATTCGGTGTTCATGGAGTATTTGGATAAGTTTGTTGTTGTATTCGTTGATGACATCCTTATCTACTCAAAGTCCGATGAAGAACACGAGCAACACTTGAGGCTTGTGTTGGAGAAGTCGTCAACATCGACTTTATGCCAAATTTAGCAAATGCGAGTTCGCCGTGAAGTTAGTTTCTTGGGGCATGTCCTATCCAAGGGCGGTATTCTGTTGATCCTAGCAAAGTGCAAGATGTCCTTGATTGGAGACAACCGAAACATTCGACATTCGCATTTTCTTGGACTTGCGGGTTACTACCGCAGATTCATCCGTAACTTCTCCAAAATTGCAAGGCCAATGACTCAACTTCAAGAAAGAAAAGAAGTTCGAATGGTCGTCAATGTGAGAGAGCTTTCAGATTCTAAAGGAATGCTTGACCAAAGCTCCAGACTCATTCTCACCCGACATTCACAAGAGCTTTGACATTTATGTGATGCGTCTCGCCATGGGCTCGGTTGTGTTCTTATGCAAGAGGGCCGAGTGGTAGCTTATGCATCAAGACAATTGAGACCACATGAGTTGAATTATCCCACTCATGATTTGGAGCTCGCAGCAGTTCTTCATGCTCTCAAGATTTGGCGACATTACCTCATCGGCAATCGTTGCGAAATCTACACCGACCACAAGAGTCTTAAATATATCTTCACCCAAGCCGATCTGAACTTGAGGCAGAGGAGATGGCTTGAGTTAATCAAAGATTATGATTTTGGACTCCATTATCATCCAGAAAGGCAAATGTGGTTGCCGATGCCCAAGCGTAAAGTCTCGGTCAAACTGTTTATCGGAACTCCCATTTCAAAGAAGCTTGTGTCGCGATGCAACGTCTGCACTGGAGATAATTGAAGAAGGTTCCTTGCTGCCCTTAGTGTGAATTATACACTTGAGGACCAGATTAGAGAAGCCCAGAAGGCTGATGAAGAAGTAGCTCAGATCCGGGAGGAAGTGAAGCAAGGCAAAGCCAAGTACTTTAAAGAAGATGCACAAGGCACCTTATGGTTTGGAAACCTGTTGGTGGTGCCTTGCGATCACGCCTTGAGAGAACTAATTCTCAAGGAGGCCCATGACTCCAAGTTTTCTATCCACCTGTAGCACCAAGATGTACCAAGATCTTAAGAAGCGACTATAATGGAGCAGATGAAACAAAGACATCGCTCAATTTGTTGCCGAGTGTGATGTATGCCAAAGAGTTAAGGCCAAGCATTTGAAACCTGAGCACTCTACAACCCCGCCCATTCCCAAGTGGAAATGGGAAGAAGTTGGCATGGATTTTATCACCGCCTTCCAAAAACTCAAGCGGGTCCGATTCTATATGGGTGATTGTTGATCGTCGACGAAGGTTGCCACTTCATTCTGTCAAGACCACCTACCATGGGGATAAGTTAGTGAGCTTTATATCTCCGTAATTGTTTGTCTCCATGGTGTACCTAAGGTCATCATTTGAGATAGAGGTCCTCGCTCACATCTTACTCGGAAGTGCTTACATAAAGCAATGGGGACCAATCTATCTTTCAGTTCCGCTTACCACCCACAAACAGATGGGGGATCGAAAGGGTGAATCGATCTTGGAAGATCTTCTCCGAGCATGTGTGCTGTCTTATAGCAAGAACTGGAGAAATGTTTACCTTTATGGAGTTCTCCTACAACAATAGTTTCCAATCAAGCATTCAAATGTCCCCGCTCGAGGCATTATATGGAAGAGCTTGTAGGACACCCTTGAACTGGTCCGGTCGGGAGAGGCCATTTTATGGCCCAACCTTGGTAGAGGATGCGAGAAGAACAAGTTCGTGTCATCCGCGAACGACTTGGACGCTCAATCCCGTCGAGAGTCCTATGCCGACCGTCGTCGTCGTGAGTTGAGCTTTGAGGTGGATGATCATGTCTATCTTAAGGTTTCTCCAATGAAAGGAACACATCGTTTCCAGGTCAAAGGCAAATTGGCACCTCGCTACGTCGGACCTTTCCGAGTTCTAGCAAAGTTGGGACCGGTGGCTTATCAAATAGAGTTGCCACCATCACTTGTGGATGTACATGATGTCTTCCATGTTTCGCAACTGAAGAAGTGTCTTCGCGTCCCAACCGAAGCAACCGAACTGGAAAAACTTGATTTGCAACCCGATCTTTCTTATCGGGAGCACCCGATTCGCATTCTTGAAGAGAAGGAGCGCAAGACACGAAATCGCGCAATCAAATTCATCAAGGTTCAGTGGAGTAACCACACTGAAGATGAAGCAACTTGGGAACGTGAAGATCAACTACGAGCTAGCTATCCAGATCTTTTTCCTTCTTCTTAAATTGTCTTTGAATCAAGAAAGGAAAGTTTAAACAAAGCAATGGGAAGGAAAAATGTTTTAGCCATTCCTTGTAACCCTACAAAGATATCTTGGCACTATCTTTGAAGGAAATCAAGACAACAGATGTTTTGTTTTCTTTTAGAACTGTTTATCCAACTTCCACCCTATCGATCTCGGGGTCGAGATCTTTTGTAAGGGGGGGAGGTTTGTCACATCCCCAAATTAATAAAGAGGTTTATTATGCATTTCATTATCATACATCATGTTTTGAAACTTTTTATCTTAATATTGCACTTGGAAAATCTCAAAATGCTTATGAAACATCCACTTTAAATTGAACTACAATCATAAAACTAAAATAAATGCTACTGAAGTATCTCTGGAAATAATTTATTCAAATACTATATTAATTATCACGAATTAATATAATTTTTCCCAAATTTTTGGGACTGTTTTGAACCCTAAGGAAATTCAAACACTAATAAAAGATCTAGTTTAAGTTTGAAATTATATATCACAAATTATGTCATGAACAGTAGGGTTCAATAATTTTTATGGACACTAGGTTATCCCAGAACCCCATGATTTATTTCATGATTTTAGGAATTTTATTTCTATTTTTAAGTCCCTGGTCAAAGTAGGAAAACAATTAAAATCTCAGTCAAACTTGGACCCAAACCGGATCAAGCGCATTCCTCGGGCTCGAGCCGACTCGGCGAATGGACTCAGCCCAACCGCCTAATCGCACCACGACATGCAACCCTTGGATCTCGGATCAACGGCTCGATCGCTTACCCTTCAACGGTCCGATTGCACACACCGATCCGTCGGTCCATTCGTGATCCAACGGTTCGATCAAATCGTTCAACTCGCTCGCGACTCGCTGTGAGTCACCGACGCGGTGGGTTCCGCATGTCGGGCGTCTTCAACCTCGCAGCGCGAGCGAGCTCAAGCGCCACGCGCCGAAGGAGCTCTGCGCGCCCCGCCAACGCCGTGACCGCACCGCCCGCTTTGACCTATCCTGGAGCCTCGCATGTCACGCCGCCTCCGCTCGTCCGTTGGCCATCTTTAACTAGCACCAAACCTAGCAAATCCCTTACTTCTCCTCTGTTGACCGAGGAGAGGAAGCTCGCCCTGCTCTCACGCAGTAAGCTCCCACCGGTGATGCCATCCTTTCCTTGTCCAATACCTTATCCATTTTTGCTCATACCAATTTCTATCTTGCTTTGTAGCTCCCGGACCATCCTCGTGCTCTAGATCACGTCCAGAGCGCGCACTCGGGGACATTGTCTTGTCATCCTTGTTTCCGGTGAGATTTGTAACCATTCTTTCGTGTCATAACGTGTATTAGGATATTTTAAAGCTTTCCCCTCAATCAATTTCTGGAATGCACGACAGGATCTTGTTGAATTGAAGTTTGAACATTATCGGCCGAAGAACAGTCTTTTCGCCTCCCACCTTGTTTCGGTAAGCCATTTTCCAATTCTTTGCTCTTATGGCATCTCCTGCTGATGCTTAAGCTGCTCCGACCACTCACTTTAGTTGGTTTTGCTCAGTGCCATCTCTCCACGTGAAGCCGGGTTGACAACACCTTCTTCTCCGGCGCCGTCGGTGCTCCAGCCGACTCCCAGCTTCCCCGAGCACCCTCTTCGCTCAGGTAGCCTTCTCATAGTCCCTAGAATCTTGGCACACGCTTGAATGTCGCTGCGGAGCTTTCACTGTGTTGTTTTCGTTTTGCCGTATTGAGCGCCACCGCTCAACGCCGGTTAGCTGCCATTCTAAGCCGGCTCAGGTGCCGTGAGTGCCCTTAACGGGTGCACAATACTATTGCGCACCTGGACATGGCCTTGGCCCGCATCGCCGTGGCGCACAGCGCCGGCAAGCCGCCGGTGAAGCACACGGGGCAAAAGCCCGTTGCCGTACGCCGACAGGCGCTGTAGCAAAATGATTAGGGGTTAAGAGGTAATCATTAGCGTTAAATGCTGTCTTAACGAGTTAAAACAGTCGCTTACACGTGGGTCCCGTGCACGGAAAACGGCGGGGTTAAACCGTAACATAGGGTGGCTGACATGTGGGCCCTAGGCTTTAAGTTCCGTGCGCCGAGCGCGTGCGCGCGTGGGCCTAGTCCGTGGACGTGTCACCGGATACGGGACCCACTAGTCGAACACGTTTTGAATCTGAGTTAGAATAGAAAACACCTATTCACCGCCCGCTGGTCAAGGATCGCGACTAGGCTAGCGCCGGTGAGAAAGGTAATAAAACTTTATGAAATTCGAAATCGTTATTTTAAACACCGAAAGATATGTATAACTTCTAAAATGCATAACTAATTCATTTTAACTCCAAAATGAGTGAAACCACTACAGTAATTTTCTTATTTAATGAACTTTATATTAAAATTGGTTTCAACCTTGTCTCTGTAATAGGGAGCATTATTTTGGAGAATGAGCCTTTAGCACTATTATTTGTACAATAGAAAAGGTCGATAACTTCAAAATTCATAAGTAATTCTTGAAAACTCCAAAACAGTGAAATTAGTTTTGATAATTTCTATTTCAAATAAACTTAATTATAAAAATAGTTTCAAACTCACCTCTATCACGAAACTATAGTTTGAGGAAAATGATCCTAAAAGTCATTATTTCTACATTATTAATGCTGGTAACTTTAGAAATCAATAACTAAATCATGAAAACTTCAATTGGAGCAAACTCAACTGTTTTGAAATATGAAAATCGAATCACCATAACTTTCACATACTAAGTCAAAATGCAGTAATTCTTTCACCACAAATCATTTAAATTCATGACTTAGCTACTGTAGAAAAATCATGCATTTTTGAGCATCTTGATTTTTGGAGTATTTCTCGGTGTTTATATCGGTCTTTATTCTTTAGATTCCGAAGCTATTGATATTGATTCATACGCCACCGAGAGTGAGCAACTAATCTACCAGCAAGGCAAGCATCCTTTGAACTTTCTTTTGCATCATATTTGATCCCAATTTTGCTAGGGTAGATGCAATGATAATTGCTTGCATGATAGTCTTATATTGTCGCTATTTTTGTTATGAATGGTTAGACACATCCTATTATCTTGTCATTGAGGCTATCCATGAATTATTCCATTCTTGAAATGCTATGGTAGGATGAGTGAAGTAATGTTGTTCGAGTTTGCTTAGTCATGCAAGTCTAGAACAGTAGCTCGATTGTCGGAATAGCCCGCCAATTATGGGACAAACATAACTCTCATTATATACTTATGTTTCAGATCTTCGATATCTGTTTTATAAGTGAGATTTTGTCATTCTTAAATGAGCTTTTGGTGCGGACAAGTGTTGGTTAGTGATGGTGCCTTCGTACGAGATTGGGTATGTGGTTTGACTTGTCGGACAATTAAGGACCGAACTTTGTGTTGTTGCGATTCAAGCAAAACTCGTGCTATCACGCGCGGTATATGGGTGCCGTATGGTTAAGTAGGGGAGATTTTATTGTGTTGAGTCCCACGGTGGTGAAATTGTAAGGGCATGGGACCGTGAAATCCGTGTTCCTTTTGGGCCGATAGGATGGGGCGTTAACGCCTTGTGTTTCCTAGGATATATAGGATGGAGGCGTTAACGCCTTGTGTTTCTAGGAGCCATGGGTTGAGGGACTTAGCTCAATGGGATCTTCTTGCTAAAACGACCGTATCTTGATTTACCCGCCGGCATACCTTAGGAAGTATGCTATATTCGGAGGCATCCGGAGGCTTACGGGCTAATCAAGTCGTGTGGGTAATTAGTACACCTCGCAGGTATAATCTATTCGAATAGCCGTGTCCACGGTTATGGACGACCGCTGAAACTTGTGGTCGCTTATTGTTAGTCTTGAAATTAAAATTGTGGTTATAACTTGGTATCATCATGAATGGGATGTTCATGCTTGTTGTTGTATCAAAGTGGACCGCCACTTTGTTGTTGGTATGGTTTATCCGTATTGAATTCATTACTTATTCACATGCTTTACTTCTACTTCAAATCTGATTTTGAAATGGCACTTGAAAAACTAGTATGTGTAGGTTGTTCAGTATTGCGTCTCTTTCGCAAAATTAAGCCAATATGAGCCTTTCCTTTGAATGACCTTATGCATAAATATTTTTATTTGTGTAAGACTTGCGAGTACTCTTTGTACTCAGCCAGATGTTTGCTGGCTTTTACAGGTGAGGAGGATAATGAGACCGACGAGCTTGTCGGTGTCGATTTAGGCGACACCGATGAGTAGTGTGCTATCTTTAGCTCCCGATGTTGTTCGATGGGTTATGTGGCATACCACTGCAGGCATTTTGGTTTATTTACTTGCTTCCGCTTTGAACTCGTTTAATTTGGCCGGTCGGCCACTTATGTAGTTGTAAACTTGAAACTGTGATGTATAACTTTTGTACTATTTATGTATGAGCGTTGTATGGATGTGATCTACGTTGTAATAAGAGTATGAATATATTGGTCGCTGATCTTGGGAGCCAATATAGGTCATGCTCGCTGTTCATGGCTTCCTATTTAACTCGCTAAGTGTAGTGCTTGACTGATTGGAGAACCGACAATCATGTAGCGCTCGCAGGGGAGCGGCGTGCATGATCGTCGGGGCTCTAGATTTTAGTTAAGCCTCTCATTTGGACTGAGTTAAGTTGGAATTCATTTACTGGAGATCTAGAGTTATGTCCCTAAGACCTTGACTAGTCTCGGTCTTACGGAGATAACTCCGGGGTCCCCACAACACCGCCGAGTTCGCCGTCGTAGGAGCTACCCGGAGCACCCACCCACTTCGCCGAAGCATCACCGGTGTGGGGTTCCGACAACGCCTAAGCCATCTCCGCCGCTCCAAGCTCGTCGTCGGCCAGTTCAGTTGTCCTCGACCACCCGGGAGTGCACCCTCAGGTTCGCAATAACCACAGCCACCAATTGATACCACTCGCCGTCGTCCAAACGTCACCGAAAAAAAGACATCATCAGTTGGCATGGCAAGCCACCTCACCAGCCACATCAACTCCTGGTCCTACATAGCACACACGTGTCGGACCAGTCACCTCCGCGTCAGCATATGCGTGCCACCCAAGCCCAAACCCCAGATCCAAAGGTCCATAGACCTAGTCCTCCAAAAGCCAAGCCACTAACATGTGGGCCCCACATGTTAGGGGAATTTCTATTTTCTTTTTCCTTTTATTTTTGGCTGATTAATCCTTGTTGATGTCAGTTGACGTCATTAATCAATTTTTCAGTAGAAAAGTAATTCAGTAAATTCATAGAATTATGATTTTCATTATTTCATGTAATTTCCATCTTCCAAACCCATATCTTTTGCATCCTAACTCCGATTGAGTCCATTCAAATTCCTAAATTTGTCTAAAATCAAGATCTAGCTATCTAAACTAAAATTATTTAATTTTGAGTTCATTTGAGTTCTATTTGGATTTTGTTTGAATTTGACTTATTTTCGACGACTTCGGAGAGTCAGATTTCGATGTCGTTTGAGAACAACCAGTCAAGCAAGGCAAGTTATACCTTTGATCATATTTGAGGCCAGTATTTTAAATTATTTAAATTCTATTTTAAATTATTATTGCATGCCTATTTAATTATAAGTAATTTAAATCCTGTTTTAAAGCTTTATAGTTATTCCCTACTCCATTTTATAGCCATTTATTGTCAATATATACCATATGGAGAACCATTCCGAATGTGATATATATATTGAAGATAGAAAGTGAAAATATTGGATTATGAGCTTACATGATTGTTGAATATCGGATTATAGGAATAGTCTGTTGATAAATATTGCAAAGATAGAATTTTGAAAAATGAATTATAGAGATGTATATTGAATGGAGTATAGAATAACATGATTATTAGATATTAGATTATATGAATACATGAATCTTGGGTATAGAATGATACAATTGTTGATTGTTGGATTATAAGGGTCGAATAATTGTTGGATATTGGATTGTAGAAGTAATTGATGGATGATGAATTGTAGGATTATATAATTATTGGAGATTGAATTCTAAGATTACATGATTATTATGGTTGGATTATAGAAAAAACTAATTATTAAATAATGGATTTTAGAGGTAGATATTTGTTGATGTTGGATTAATGAAGGTTGGATGATAGATAGATACCATAGTCAAATGCTGAATTGACATTGTTGGATTCTATGAATAGATTGTTATTAGATATCAGAATATCTGAAAAATTGATTATAGTATTACATAGTCATGGGATTGATGCTGAATTAGTAGAAATAGTTTACTTAGGAATAATGGATTGGTGGATATTCAATTGCAGAGATAGTTAATTGATGATATTGGATCATTGAGATTGAATTATAGAAATAGTCAAAGCAGAATATTGATGATGGATTATAGGATTACAATCTTGGTGGGATTTTAGGAATGAAGCTTAATTAGATTCTAGAAGTAGATAATTGTTAATAATGGATTATCGAAGATTAGATTATAGAAATAGATAATCGTTGGATATGGGATTATCAAAAATTGGACTATAGGATTACGTAATCATCGGATTGATGGGTGCTGAATTATTTATTAAGGAATAATGGATTAGAGTATTGTTGAATGTTAGATCAATGGAAGTCGGATCATAGAAATAGACTGATATGGTGGATACTAGACTAATTGATATTGGAGTATAGGATTACATAATTGTTGAAGTTCGGATTATTGGATGATGATCACAGTACGGATGATTTACTTATTGGTCTCATACTTGACAATTCTTATACATTGAATCCCTTACACCTTGTCACCCTAAATAAAACCTATTTGATACGATAGTATGTAACACCCTGACTTTTCGGAAGCCAACATGTTACCTAAAGAATCTAACATACAACCCCAATGTGAAAGGTTTTAGACAATATACCAATTTATGACATAAAGAGATTAACCCTTAATAGAACAACTGTAGGAACGTAGTTTGAAACCATATAAGCATTTCAAAAGGGATGAACAAGTATCACAGGCAGAAATAATCAACCATAACCTAGAGGAAGTCATCAACCACATTTAACTTCATTTATTACAGTTCATCACGAAACAAATGAAAGGTAGAACCAAGACTAATTAATGAAACTAGAATATGGTGATATGAATGAATAGTGTGTGTCTACTCCCTCCCAGAAGAGTCATCTTCAACGATCACCTAAAATAAACAAACAAAACAAGCGTGAGTCCGAGACTCAGCAAGTACAGTAAATAATTAAACATACAACAGGTATGAACAAGACAACGACGTTAAAGAATATGAACATATCTCTGAATGTGTAATGAATGGAATCAATGAAATGAATGGACTGCACTCCTACTTATACAGGTATAGCTAGTGACACACCCGTCGGTGTTCACTTAAGCCCCTATTTAACAAAATACGGGGATTCAAATCCCGTATGAAGAACGTTTCATACGGGTGTCCAAAACTGCCCACATTGGAATGGTGGGTCTCACATGCCCATACTGGAATTGATGGGGCTTTAAACTCCAGTCCCGTGGACGGAACATGAAAATGAATGCATGAATGAATTTATGAATAATCGAATTCGCATCTAATAAGAATAGAACAACGAAAAATGCCTTGCGTTACCCTTGTAGAACCGCTGGAATATGAAGGTCAACCCCCCACGAAGATCTTCTCCCTCTCCTTCCTTTCTTCTTCGTCCTCCTCTTCTTCTCCCTTAGCCGAAAGCACGCAAGAACAAGACGGCAACGAGGGCTAATGCGGAGGTTACTATAGCACGCGGGGCATTGTAGCGTCGGCGCGGCACTGTAGCTACAGTAACATGTTAGGGTTTCCCCTCCTTTTGATGGTGGTCAGATCCCCCATGGGCCAAAAGGGATGATTTTCCCTAGTTGCTTGACTTTGGGTTGGAAGCCCATTTCCCTCTAAATTCTGAATTTTTCATCTTTCCATTCCCTTAATTCTTTCTCTAATCTTATTGCACTCACTAATGAGAATCGAGATATTACATTCTACCCCCCTTAAAAGAATTCGACCCCAAATTCTACTCTCATCAACCTACTCGAAAGAACACTAAAACTGAAGAAAAAAACAACAGTTAACACGTCTCCGACGTGGACAACTCTGGACACAACGCTTGCGCTTGTGAGACTCCAACTCTCAAGTCGCTTCTCGCTCATACTGATGCGACCATGGCACCCTGACGGATACCAACGTCCTATGCCTCAACGCTCGTTCCGACCTCTCCAAAGATAATGCACCAAACGACTCCGGATCTCCTGTAATCACTCAAGCACGAACTTACGGGACGCTTGCGTACTCCACATATGGACCTGAGACGGTTCTAGCAATACGTCAACTCCCTAACCCCTGCAACTGTCGGAATCGAATGAATGTATCTCAGCCAACTTCCCCTTTGGTACGAAAGCACACAATATGCTCAAAATCGAACTCTTCATCTAATAAGGAGCACCTCCTTTAAACAAGAATGCACAACAGAACTCGTTCTTAAACAACTGTTTTACAAAGAGAATCCAACTAAAAATAAAGAGTTCTCATTGCAACCACGTAATGCCAACTCTCTACCAAAATGGTCAAATCCCAAAAGTGACAATTCATTACGGAAACAATTTCACTTTCTAAATAGACAGTTTTTATTTTTAATAAACACCAAGAAAACCAAAGGAGAAATCACTCGAATGCCCAACCACATACTTCTTTTATTCCGTTTGAACTGGAAAGAAGCACACATGCCAACACAGTGCCAACTCAAATTGCGGAAGACATCAGTCAACAACACAAAGCTCAAACGAGAATCAAGAAAACGCTTCACTATCCAAGGAAATATCATTTTTCTCTGTTTTTCTTTTAGGAATAAAGTCTCTCTCAAACCTTGGTATTCGAATTCATCGCATACCACACAGGCTCAAACCTCTTAATTTAACATCCTCAAATTCTACTTAAACCGGAATACATCATCCACACCTTTGTGGATGGACTCTATTGATTTTACTGAAACACTCTAGACAACTCCTTCTACTGACGAAATTAATTCGATAGATGATTCTCAAAGCATCTCAAAATAGATCTCACACGCAATTACATCACCTCAATCTTTTAAGAATAAACAACTCGGAATTCTCAGTACACACACTTATATACTTCATCAAAATGGTTCTATCAATGTACATCCCACTATTTGGAATCCACACTTATTCTACTTCCTCTACACATAATCATTGGGCGACCCAAGTTCTACCATAAAAATGCAGAGCCCAAATTTAATCTCCAAGACCTCTACAACAAACTCCTCATATAGAAGATAAGGAAAACCTCATATTAAATCCCTAAAATTCCCACAACCCAAACATACTCGCGCATTAACATCAACATGGAAACATTTTTCTCGACCAAACTCTTTTTAGAACAAATCTAACTCTTAGAGAGTTACTCACTAAGTCCAAATCATTCCTAACAATAACTCAACATTCCCTTCTATCCAATAATTATCATAACGATTAGATTACTTCGCAATTCTACTCTCATTAAACTACACCGTCATAATCCTCATACACAACCTTACCAAGTACTCAATCGCAATACTCCAATACATTAATCAAGATTTTCATACTTTTGATAATTCTAGGTCCATTAAAATAAACAAAAGATCTTAGACCACATATCACTATAGGTCCTACTAGTTGCAACAATGCAATCATTTTAGCCCCCAAAGACAACATTCTATTTAGATAATATTCTCTCCAAGAATTATATCACGTATCAATTCATCCTCCAATGCTCCTCAAATACTTATAACAATTAATAAACACTTTGAAAGACCCTTGTGAAACGGATTGATTTTTTTTCTTTGATCGCCTGGAAAAACATCTACCACTCGCAGTAAACACAAGATCAAGGGAAATAGTCAATTAGGCAATGAACTGAAAAATCATAAGGGAAATCCACAGTTGATGGCACAAGTCCCGCACAAAGAGAATATCAAATCTCAAATAAGAAGGAAGTATTTCAATTGAAAATCGGGAAACTCTTAAGGGCAAAAGCTTTAGGCACATTTTAAATAAACCGCAAGTTACAAAACTTAACTTCAATCTCAAATACTTCTACTTTACTCTTTCCCTTAACAAAGAAAGTTATTTTATATGATTACTACATGACTTTGCCAGCTTAAACAAGATAAGTTCTTAAGACTAAATCACATGAACCACTTAAAAACCCAGTAGAATATTCTCACGCATTGGTTTGCTCAACAATTTCAACTACCACAATAATCATGAACTACCAAAAGTTCACGAATGCAAAACTCCAAACTTTTCATTTAACTGATATTAAGAGAGACAATCAAATTACTTTATTTCTAAAGGAATCATCACCATACACACAAGTCACAATCCATTGCAGATAATCTTACCAACATCAAGAATAATTTACTCTTAACATGAATCTTTATCGTCAACTATTTCATTAGAAAGCCCCCAACATTCACCAAATTGTTCCATACTACTTTTTCATCACATCTTCAAAACGAGAATATACCAAAACCATACACTCTCACTACATCAACCTCTTTATTTTAGAAGGGATCTACTGCACGAAAGGTCCTACCAAAACCCTTTCATCAAAGACACGATATCATCCGATGATTCCACAATCATGTGGGCATAAGCCACCTATTACATCATATCATTTCAACTTTTAGTGATGCTCAACACCAAACTTCATGTAACATCCCAATTTTGGGCTTGTGTTTCAAATGTAAGAAAATGAGTAGAAATTAAAACTTTTTCTTACATCGTGTATTTCCTATTCGTACTGAACAAGTATTGTACAAGAAGTTACGGAAATACAAAGTCACAAGTCTTTTGATCCAAATCTTGAGCTTTCAAAAATAATCTTGTCAAACCTCTTGATCATCTCCTGGAATTTCCTGAGTTCTTGGGATGGTATGTGACCCCTCTGAAAAATTTCACAATTTTTAGAAATTATTTGAATGTTTTTGGGGGTCAGTCAAACTTATTCAATTCTGGTCAAACTGGGAACCAGCAACTTGTTGAATTTTTGGAGGAAAATATATAGTACAAAAACCTCTGCAAAATTTACACAAGGTCAATAACTCAGCTAGCAAGCTCCTGTTAAAACTTCATAATTTTTGGAGTTAGTTGCTACCTCAAATAATTCTCCTTAGATCAGCTCTTGTTGGAACTCAGATTCTGGAACCCTAGATCTGAGTCCACTCGAACCGAGTCGCTCACCTGTCGGGCCTCGGCTGAGCCAGCTCCTAGACCTCCTCGGCTCGGACTGCGTGTGCTCGTGAGCCGGGTCGCTGGATTGTGATCGTGAGGCTCACGACCTCCCGGTGCGCTAGCCTCCAGAGGTTTGAGGTGCTCGTGGCCGCCATCCCCAATCTAAAGGCCCACGACCTCCCCAGACCTCCTCACCGCAGCGACCTCCCCACCTCGGGTGATCCGGGACATCCAGACCACCCCGAGTGCATCGTGGACGTTCAGACCTCCTCACTGTTCTTCTTCCTCCCGACCTCCCCGAGGTCCGGTCATCTCGTTGTCACGCGCTTTGTGTGTGTCGTGACCAGAGCGTTGGGAGCAGTGAGATGTCACCTTTTGTCCTTGTCAACGGCTCCTTTTCTGCCATGCATTCAATGCCTTGCGGCTTTAACCCTAAAGTCTTCACCGCTCGCCACTAGTCCTCGTGCGTGCCTTTGGCGAGGGCATGGTTCTTGCTCACGAGGTTGCCCTAGCCCTTGTCCAAGCTCCCCGCTATGTATAGCCCGAGACCTCCTTTCTCCTTTTCTTCCTCCATTCTTTGTTGTGCTTGAGCTCCTCAAGTGCGAGCCGGTCCTCAAACTCAAGCACCAAAGAACGCCACCCTCCCTCGCCATTGTCGGACCTTGGAGCTCCCTGCCGAAGCTTGAGCTCCAGTGGTCCCATCAGCATTCTTGCCTTCTTCGTTGTCGTCTTGATCACCTAGGGCGTGCTCTAACTGAGCTTGGTTCACATTGCAGAGGTGGACGAGTTGGGTGGTGGCTTTTCGGGGTCGAGGTCATATTCTTCTTCCTCTCCGGTAAGCTCTTCATCGCCAGACTTCGTCGACCTTCTCCAAGCTCCTCCGACCACCTTGGTCCCCTCTCTACCCTCAGGTGCCCTTTCTTGGCTTGGTCCTTGCGTTCTCTAGTCATCGTAGAGCCCGTGTAGTTTTTGGTAGTTTTGCCGTATTAGTCTCCTTCCTCTCTCGGCCACGGCGCTCAAGGCCGCCGTCGAGCACATCCTTTAGGTTCTGGCGATATTTGGAACTCGATCCTGTCCTTGGTTCTCGCCGCAGGCCCCAACGCCGCGCAAGCCGTTGATCGCGCTCGTGATGTTGCCGTGCAAACTTGTTGTCGCCACCTTTAAGACATCATTAATGCCCGCTTGTTGCTAATCATTGGGTGCATTAATCGTGCCTTAACTCGTGTCGTTGTGTCTCGACATGTGGGTCATAGGCTTAGAGTTAAAATCCAAAAGTCATTAGTGCCCTTTAGGTTCTCATAATTCCAATCATTAGCAGATTAATTGGTCCAGAGTCGCCACCTTTTAGTCGCCCTAAGGAACCGCACTGGTTGGAGCACCTTAGACCTTCTAGAGCAGATCCGCCGCATGCACCTCCATAGAGCAAATCCCACCGCTAGGATCACCTCCACCTTGGGGTCCTCTTTGCAAAGACCTCCTTGAGGTCCTCCGTGCAAGAAGACCACCCGAGCAAATTTGAGCTGGCGAAGACCTCCCCGGGAGATCTTAGCCATCGGGTTCCTCATCCGCTAAAATCCTCACCCCGTGACCTCCCTGAAAATCCAGCATCGCTTGGACCTCCTCCGGGTTCATCTTGACCGCCGAGATCTTCCTCCGTGAAGACCTCTCGCCTCGTGACCTCCCCTAGTTTAATCTCACCTAAGATCACCCCTAGTCGATCCGCATCGTAGAGGGTTTTCTGTAAATTCTAAGTCCCAAGACCTCCTAGAGTAATCTCCGCCGCTAAAGACCTCCATGGATTGGCTCTAGCCGTTGGATCCGCTCGTGAAAACCTTAAGTGCTAGGACCTCCTCGGTTAGATCCTAGCTGTCCATGACCTCGTTAAACTCAATCTGAGCCGCTAGGACCTCTCTGCGCAAAAGACCTTCTCGTGGTCTTTTGCAAAGACCACCCCAAAGACCACCCCCTCGGGGTCCTCTTTGTAAAAGACCACCCCGGTCTTTTATAAAGAAGTCCTCGAACCTCCTGACCTCCTCCTCGATTAAATCTAAACCGCTCAGACCTCCCTAGCTCCAACTGAGCCGCCCGCAGCTCCTCCGTCAAAACCCGTCGCATAAGACCTCCCCGAGTAGATCTTGGCCATCCTGCACCTCCTCGTAAATCCCACTGTTCGGGACCTCCTCGCTGATCTCGACCGCCTAGGACCTCCTCGCTGATCGTGACCGTTAAAGACCTCCCTCCGAGATCTAGACCGTTGAAGACCTCCTCGTGAGATCTTAGCCGCCCGCACCTCCTCCGTAGGTTTAGCCTTAGGACCTCCCTAGTGCTCGGGACCGCAGATCTTGATCCGACGATCACGACCTCTCGCAGCGCGAGGACCTCCGCGCGCTTGCTGTGCATACACCAGTCGTGGCCGTTGGATCTAATCTCAACGGCCCGCACCTCCCTCGCGGGAGGAGGTCTTCTGCGCTGCGTGCTTGAGGTCCGTGGTCGTGCGATGAAGGATCGACGCCAACGACCTCTCCTTTTTCCTTCAGTTCTTTTGGACCTCCCGAGAGCTCAAATTTCCTAAGTCTTTTAATGTTTCAAATTTCAAAAGTGCATAACTTTATCATTTTAATTCATTTTTGAATGATTCCAATTTCTTTAGCTCTGTTATAGAATGAACTTTAATCTGAGAAGGAATTTAGGCACTGTTATGAAGTAGAAAATGATATAAACTGCATGATCTTGTGTAGTGAAAAAGGTTGTTTAGAAATTCATTGAAAATTTGTAAAATGCATAACTTATGCTCTGTTATTCCAAACTGAGCAAACTAAGTTTTGTTAAAACCCACTAGGAATGTACTGTAATGTAGAATAGGTCTTCATGTGATCCTTGCCACTGAAATTAGTGATCTACCAGGTTTAGAACTTAGAAAAATCATAACTAATTCATTTCAACTTCAAATTGTGCAAACTCAGTTTTGCTGTTATTAAGATAACCATATCTACCTACCATAAAAATTTCAAGTTCCAGATCATTCTAGAAATTTTTGCCTTGAACAGTAACCATAATTAATTTAATTAGGATTTTTCAGGCTGAGAGAACTTAGTTTAGCCATAACTTTTTCATGCTGAGTCCAAATGACCTGTTTCTTGTTTCTAAATTTGTCTAAAATCATCCTCTTGCTGCTGTATAAATTTCATTGTATTTGGATAATTTTGTTGTTGAGTTTTATTTGGAGTTCTTGTTCTTATTTGATTATCGTCTTTTCGCATTAGGTTCCGAAGGGATTATTGTTTACGTGAGTGAATCCTCTGCAGCAAGAAAGTGATCTACATCAAGGCAAGCAGTTTGATCATATCCACTCCATCTCATTACTTTTAAAATCTAATACTTTGTTTTACTTGTATGTATGCATGCTTTTGTGTCAATGATTAATTTTGCCGAATAGAGGTAGCTAATCCTATTGCATTGTTTCCTTAAATTGTTCACCCTGCCACTACCTTAGGAATATTATCCTCACCGTGAATTAGAGCCCGTGAATGATTTAGGCCTCTTATTTGTCTTTACGATATGATGCTTAGCAATGCCTAGTTACTAGAGTAGAATTGGGCTGTTATCGACCTAGTCGATAGCCTTGATCACATACAACATATTATCACTTATGATTTCAGCCTTGTACCATGTTTACTTGTGAAAACTAAAATCTAAAAACAAAATGATTTAGACTTGGGCACAATGGTATGTTGGTGTGCTTAGGTGTGATCGAATGGTGCCCGAGTCAACAAGGACCGAACATCTTGTTACACTAAACCAAGCATTTTAGCGCACTAACCACACTAGAGGGTATGGGACCTCTCTTGACTTAGTACTCCGCGTGTATTGGCTTCGGTCGCAGGAGCCGCGGGAGGGATGGTGCCGAGCATTGTAGAGTCCGGAAGGCTTCCCGTGATGGCTGGTTGTCTTTGGCCGGCAATGTAAGCGGATGGATCCCGATCCATACGAGCGGCTCGTAGTCAATGCACAATGTTGGGAAGCGCCTCGAGGACTTAGCCGCGTCGGCATACCTTCTAAGTGTGCTTTGTGGCTTAAAGGTGGTCTGAAGTGTGGGTACATTGGTACACCCCCGCAGGTTAAAACTATTCGAATAGCCTCGCCCTAGGTTATGGACACGCTGGCAAGGTCTTTCAAGAGTTAGACTACAACCTTTTAAAATTAAAACTTGATGGGTTGGTATGAATGGATATTCATACTATTGTTGTGGTGACTATTGGGTTAGTCACTTCCGGTTGTCTTTATTGTTGTTATTACTATTGTATCGTTGTTATTTCAACAATTACTATCGCTTGTCAAATTGCTTTGAATCTATTACATTATTGCAAATGAAAACTCGCTTTCGCTAAAAGTAAGTCCGAGCCCTCCACTTAAATAAAGCTTGCATGTAGTTAATTATAGTTCTGCTACCCTTACACGTCAGTCTTGCGAGTACAAAAATAATTTTTGTACTCAGTTGCTTCGCTTAATTGTTTTGTTGGAGAGGAAGAAGGTGAGCCCCAAGGGTTTCCCTTTTGTGAGATGTGCTTCGGGTTTGACGACTAGCTTGGCGGCTTGGCTGGTTGCCTTGTGGGTAAAGGCACACTAATTGGCTTTTGTTCATCGCCATCTTATGGCACTTTTGCTTCATTGCTTAATTGTTGTTTAGAGTCATTTGGCCGGTTGGCCCTTGTTGTAATAAATCTCTTTATGTATGTCTTTTGTTAGACTGTTGTATGGAATTGATGCGTGATTTTGTAACGGGTGTGTATCTGCATTTTGGGAAGTATACATGTTCGGGCTTGGTTTATTTGATTTGTGATGCTAGAGTCAAGGGAAGACTAAGCATTACAAGCCAAATAAATCGGGGTCCCCACAAAGTTGGTATCAGAGCCATACTGACCGTAGAAACCCTAAGCTTGGTCGTCTTTTGGATATTTTGAAAAACTTAATTTCAAAATATCAAATGATTTACGAAAGCTTAAGTAAGTTCTCAGATTTTACTCCTTACCTATCTTAGCTTTCTTCTCTCATCTCGCTCTAACTTAAGTTTTAAAAGTTGTTTTCCTCTCCTCCTTTCAAAAGATAGTTGTTATCGTTTAAGTTGGGTTTTGGGAACCAATGAGTTTGGCAAATTGAAGTGTTGGCTGCCCTTATACAAGGTTTTGAAGCTTCTGGAATGGTGAATTTCGACTAGGAGCTTGGATGCAAAATCTGGACAGCAAGCGTCAATTTCCGGACAACAAGCTCAAAGGTTCTAAAGAAGGTAGGTAATGAGAGGTTAATTCAACTAAAACTTGTGGGAATAAAAGGGTAAGAAGTGATATTAGTTGGCTAAGTATCTAACGCTTTTGTTAGTGGTTCTACCCTACTATTGGTCCTATTTGAATTTGAGTTGCATACTGAAATTTACCTTCCTAAACCGATTGCTCGTTCCCTCCATACGAGTTGGTCGTACTGGGAAGTTGACCTTGTGATTGAAACCTTGTGTTAATTTTGTGGTTGTTTTTGAGCTTTTTGAGTTCATTTCTTAGTGATTTGTTGTTCCTTTGCCTTAAACTTTCGGGTTTGATCCTTGTCCATCTTAGTATCTATTCCCACCCTAACGCTCGGCAGACCCCGCCCTGGTGTTTCTCCGCCCTTCGATTTCTAATCTTCGGTTCGCTAACCCATCTCTTCGTAACAGATGTCCGGCGGACCAGGCGGACTAGGTCGTAAGTCGGCCGATGAAGGTCTCCTAGCCCCAACCGCCCGCATAAGGATTGCAAGCGCCTCCCTCGCGATTGTGATGGATTTTGGTCCCCTTTTTGCTGTGACCATGGTAAAAAGAGCCATGTCGCTGAAGGTTGCAACCCTGGGAAGGTCGTGGTCTGTCGGCGCTGTGGTGAGGAAGGGCACTACGACAACGAGTGTACTACAGCCTGCCCAACCTGCGATGAATACCACTTACCCGGAAACTGTCCGACTGCCAAAGTCACTTGTTTTCTCTGCGAGGGAAGCACTCACTATCCCAAGGAGTGTAGCATGAGCCCGGGATCGCCAGTCATTAAAACTTCATCGATCGCTTCGGTCATCTACAAGCATCGCAATCGCCAATGCTTCCGCACTGCAGAAGTTCTTGGATGATTTGTCGCTGAGCCGCAGGCAAATTACCGCCTATACCTTTCCGCCTTTCGACTACGGAGAATCCCGTAGTTGCCGGGCCGTAAAGAAGAAGCCAAAGGATCGCCGCAGCGCCAACAGATGGCGACGCCACTTGCTTCTTCAGAACAACAAGGGTCACTATGCGCATAGTTGTCCCAAGGAGGTTGCGTAACCCTCATCCTCCGCAGCCGTGCCCCATCGCGTGCACTCGCGAGTCCGCAGGCAGCCTCCGTAATCCAGCCAAGTCACTTGTTTCTCCGCAAACCTGTGGCCATTATGCAAATAGTTGCCCTAAGAAGAGTACAACAACCCCTCACCCTCTGCGGGCCATGTTTCAGTCTCGTGCACCTGCGGTCCAGCAGCAAGGTGGCCCCCGTGATCTGGTCGTTGTCACGTGCTTCTATTGCCACAAGAAGGGGCATTACGACAATAGTTGCCCCATGAAGCATCAGGAGCGGAAGGCAGTTCGTGATCAAGTCAACTCCGTGTCCGCTGAAGAAGTTCAGGAGGCGCCTGACGCTGTGTTGGGTACGCTTCTTGTTTACTCTTACCCTGATACAGTATTATTCGATTCAAAGACATCCCGTTATCCCTATCTTTTACTGCTGATGGTGATCTTCATCTTGCTCCATCATTGGTGCCTAGCCCCACCTCGGTTACACCAAGCCTTGCTAGCCTACCCCGTTTTCCCCAAGAAGAATGCTACAATCTGGATTGTCATCGGTCGTTCGACTCGAGTGACGTCTTTCTGTCCCTTTACATCCAAGGGCATCACCCACTAGGTTTTGCCTCAATTTACGTGGTTCGAATATCCATGGTCCTCTAACCAACAAGTCGCGGAGGATGACTCTTATAGCTAGTTATCGCCGAGGCCCCATTCGTTAGTGGAGTAACTGCACAAATTGCCCCACCAACCGAGTATGGCCTTGGTTCCTCCAAGAAGCTAGCCGTGGAGGGATGACTCGCATACCTAGCTAGCGTGTCGAGATCCCGTTGTTGGCGGAATTGACCAGACAAATCGCTCCACCACCAATGACGATCTTGCACCACCACCCTTTGAATCTGGAAAGATTCCTTAGTCTGTCGATCCTTGCTATATCTGAACCGGGTATGTTTTCCCGTGTCGATTAAAGTGGCACATTTTCCACCAGGTCAGAACCGAGATTTGTGCCGGTCCCTTGCTTGAGCTCCTTGTCTCGGGGAATCATGCCATCCAATCCCTTCAAGTTTAGTGGTCGAATCGTTCCAAGAATGAAGCTTCTTGGAAAACGAAAAGACCGTCAGCATACAGACTACCCCTCTTTCGTTCCTGAGCGAGTCAAATCTCAGGACAAGATTTTTGTAAGGGGGGAGAGTTGTAACATCCCAATTTTGGGCTTGTGTTTCAAATGTAAGAAAATGAGTAGAAATTAAAACTTTTTCTTACATCGTATTTCCTATTTCAGATCGAACAAGTATTGTACAAGAAGTTATGGAAATACAAAGTCACAAGTCTTTTGATCCAAATCTTGAGCTTTCAAAAATAATCTTGTCAAACCTCTTGATCATCTCCTGGAAATATTTTTCCTGAGTTGTTGGGATGGTATGTGACCCCTGTGAAAAATTTCACAATTTTTAGAAATTATTTGAATGTTTTGGGGTCAGTCAAACTTATTCAATTCGTCAAATGGAACCAAAGACCTTGTTGAATTTTTGGAGGAAAATGTATAGTACAAAACCTCGCAAAATTTACACAAGGTCAATAACTCACCTAGCAAGCTCTCGTTAAAACTTCATAATTTTGGGAGTTAGTTGTCGCCTCAAATAATTCTCCTTAGATCAGCTCTTGTTGGAACTCAGACTGAACCCTAGATGCGTGTCCGACTGCACCGAGTCGCTCACTCGTCTGCTCGGTTGAGCCAGCTCCTAGACCTCCTCGGCTCGGACTCGTGTGCGCGTGAGTCGGGCCGCCGGATTGTGATCGTGAGGCTCACGACCTCCCGGTGCGCTAGCCTCCGAGGTTTGAGGTGCTTGTGGCCGCCATCCCCAATCTAAAGGCCCACGACCTCCCTCAGACCTCCTCACTGCAAAGAACCTCCCACCTCGGGTGATCTCGGGACGCCCAGACCACCCCGAGTGCATCAGGACGTTCGGGACCTCCTCACTCGTTCTTCTTCCTCCCGACCTCCCCGAGGTCCGGTCATCTCGCTGTCACACGCCTGTGTGTGTCGTGACCAGAGCGCTTGGGAGCAAAGGCGATGTCACCTTTTGTCCTTGTCAACGGCTCCTTTTTTTGCCATGCATTCAATGCCTTGCGCTTTAACCCTAAAGTCTTCACCGCTCGCCACTAGTCCTGCTGTGCGTGCCTTTGGCAGGCATGGTTCTTGCTCACGTAGGTTGCCCTAGCCCTTGTCCAAGCTCTCCGCTATGTATAGCCCGAGACCTCCTTTCTCCTTTTCTTCCTCCATTCTTTGTTGTGCTTGAGCTCCTCGCATGAGCTGGTCCTCAAACTCAAGCACCAAAGAACGCCACCCTCCTCGCCATTGTCGGACCTTGGAGCTCCTCGCAAGCTTGAGCTCCAGTGGTCCCATCAGCATTCTTGCCTTCTTCGTTGTCGCCTTGATCACCTAGGGCGTGCTCTAACCGAGCTTGGTTCACATTGCAGGTGGACGAGTTGGGTGGTGGCTTTTGGTCGAGGTCATATTCTTCTTCCTCTCTCCGCAAGCTCTTCATCGCCGACTTGCCGACCTTCTCCAAGCTCCTCCGACCACCTTGGTCCCCTCTCGCCTCAGTGCCCTTTCTGGCTTGGTCCTTGTGTTCTCTAGTCATCGAGAGCCCGTGTAGTTTTTGGTAGTTTTGCCGTATTAGTCTCCTTCCTCTCTCTCGGCCGCGGCGCTCAAGGCCGCCGCGCCGCCGAGCACATCCTTTAGGTTCTTGGCGATATTTGGAACTCAAGAATGTCCTTGGTTCTCGCCGGCGAGGCCCCATCGCCGCGCAAGTCGTTGATCGCGCCGGGATGTTGCCGGTGCAAACTTCGTTGTCGCTATCCTTTAAGACATCATTAATGCCCGCTTGTTGCTAATCATTGGGTGCATTAATCGTGCCTTAACTCAATGTCGTTGTGTCTCGACATGTGGGCCATAGGCTTAGAGTTAAAATCTAAGTCATTAGTGCCCTTTAGGTTCTGTTAATTCCAATCATTAGCAGCATTAATTGGTCCGTAGTCGCCACCTTTTAGTCATTGCCCCAAGGAACCGCACGCTTGGAGCACCTTAGACCTTCTAGAGCGATCCGATTCATGCACTCCATAGAGCAAATCCCACCGCTAGGATCACCTCCACCTTGGGGTCCTCTTTGCAAAGACCTCCTTGAGGTCCTCCGTGCAAGAAGACCACCCCGAGCAATTTGAGCCGGCGAAGACCTCCCCGGGAGATCTTAGCCATCGGGTTCCTCATCCGCTAAAATCCTCACCCCGTGACCTCCTCAGAAATCCAGCACCGCTTGGACCTCCTCCGGTTCATCTTGACCGTCGAGATCTTCCTCCGTGAAGACCTCTCGCTCTCGTGACCTCCCCTAGTTTAATCTCACCTAAGATCACCCCTCAGTCGATCCGCATCAGAGGGTTTTCTCTGTAAATTCTAAGTCCCAAGACCTCCTAGAGTAATCTCCGCCGTTAAAGACCTCCATGGATTGGCTCTTAGCCGCTGGATCCGCTCGTGAAAACCTTAAGTGCTAGGACCTCCTGGTTAGATCCTAGCCGCCCATGACCTCGTTAAACTCAACTGAGCCGCTAGGACCTCTCCGCAAAAAGACCTTCTCGTGGTCTTTTGCAAAGACCACCCCTCGTGGTCCTCTTTGTAAAAGACCACCCCGGTCTTTTATAAAGAAGTCCTCGTAACCTCAGGACCTCCCTCCTCGATTAAATCTAAACCGCTCAGACCTCCCTAGCTCCAACTGAGCCGCCCGAGCTCCTCCCGTCAAAACCCCGTCGTGATAAGACCTCCCGAGCAGATCTTGGCCATCCAAGACCTCCTCGTAAATCCCACCGCTCGGGACCTCCTCGCTGATCTCGACCGCCTAGGACCTCCTCGCTTGATCGTGACCGTTAAAGACCTCCCTCCGAGATCTAGACCGTTGAAGACCTCCTCGTGAGATCTTAGCCGCCCGCACCTCCTCCGTAGGTTTAGCCTTAGGACCTCCCCTAGTGCTCGGGACCGCGGATCTTGATCCGACGATCACAACCTCTGCCAGCGCGAGGACTCCTGCGCGCTGCTGTGCATACACCGGTCGTGGCCATTGATCTAATTCAATGCCCGCACCTCCCCGTGCGGGAGGAGGTCTTCTGTGCGCTGTGCTTTGAGGTCCGTGGCCGTGCGATGAAGGATCAACGGCCAACGACCTCTCCTTTTTCTTTCAGTTCTTTTGGACCTCCCGAGAGCTCAAATTTCCTAAGTCTTTTAATGTTTCAAATTTCAAAAGTGCATAACTTTGTCATTTTAATTCCTTTTTGAATAATTCCAATTTCTTTAGCTCTGTTATAGAATGAACTTTAATCTGAGAAGGAATTTAGGCACTGTTATGAAGTAGAAAATGATATAAACTGCATGATCTTGTGTAGTGAAAAAGGTTGTTTAGAAATTCATTGAAAATTTGTAAAATGCATAACTTATGGTCTGTTATTCCAAACTGAGCAAACTAAGTTTTGTTAAAACCCACTAGGAATGTACTGTAATGTAGAATAGGTCTTCATGTGATCCTTGCCACTGAAATTAGTGATCTACCAGGTTTAGAACTTAGAAAATCATAACTAATTCATTTCAACTTCAAATTGTGCAAACTCAGTTTTGCTGTTATTAAGATAACCATATCTACCTACCATAAAATTTCAAGTTCCAGATCATTCTAGAAATTTTTGCCTTGAACAAAGAATCGTAATTAATTTAATTAGGATTTTTCAGCCGAGAGAACTTAGTTTAGCCATAACTTTTTCATGCTGAGTCCAAATGACCTGTTTCTTGTTTCTAAATTTGTCTAAAATCATCCTCTTGCTGCTGTATAAATTTCATTGTATTTGGATAATTTTTTTGTTGAGTTTTATTTGGAGTTCTTGTTCTTATTTGATTATCGCCTTTTCGTGTTAGGTTCCGAAGGGATTATTGTTTACGTGAGTGAATCCTCTGCAGCAAGAAAGTGATCTACATCAAGGCAAGCAGTTTGATCATATCCACTCCATCCCATTACTTTTAAAATCTAATACTTTGTTTTACTTGTATGTATGCATGCTTTTGTGTCAATGATTAATTTTGCCGAATAGACGTAGCTAATCCTATTGCATTGTTTCCCTTAAATTGTTCACCCCTGCCACTACCTTAGGAATATTATCCTCACCGGTGAATTAGAGCCCGGTGAATGATTTAGGGCCTCTTATTTGTCTTTGCGATATGATGTTTAGCAATGCCTAGTTACCAGTAGAATTGGGCGTTTATCGACCTAGTCGATAGCCTTGATCACATACAACATATTATCACTTATGATTTCAGCCTTGTACCATGTTTACTTGTGAAAACTAAAATCTAAAAATAAAATGATTTAGACTTGGGCACAATGGTATGTTGGTGTGCTTCTGGGTGTGACTGGAATGGTGCCCGAGTCAACAAGGACCGAACATCTTGTTACACTAAACCAAGCATTTTAGCGTGCTAACCATACTAGAGGGTATGTGACCTCTCTTGACTTAGTACTCCGGCGTGTATTGGCTTCGGGTCGCAGGGAGCCGCAGGAGGGATGGTGCTGGGAGCATTGTAGAGTCCGAAAGGCTTCCCCCGTGATGGCTGGTTGTCTTTCGGCTGGCAATGTAAGCGTATGGATCCTGATCCATACGAGCGGCTCGTAGTCAATGCACAATGTTGGAAAGCGCCTCAGAGGACTTAGCCGCGCATACCTTCGAAGTGTGCTTTGTGGCTTAAAGGCGGTCTCAAGTGTGGGTACATTGGTACACCCGCAGGTTAAAACTATTCGAATAGCCTCGCCCCAGGTTATGGACACGCTTGGCAAGGTCTTTCAAGAGTTAGACTACAACCTTTTAAAATTAAAACTTGATGGGTTGGTATGAATGGATATTCATACTATTGTTGTGGTGACTATTGGGTTAGTCACTTCCGGGTTGTCTTTATTGTTGTTATTACTATTGTATCGTTGTTATTTCAATAATTACTATCAGTTTGTCAAATTGTTTTGAATCTATTACATTATTGCAAATGAAAACTCGCTTTCTGCTAAAAGTAAGTCCAGAGCCCCCTCCACTTAAATAAAGCTTGCATGTAGTTAATTATAGTTCTGTTACCCTTACACGTCAGTCTTGCGAGTACAAAAACAATTTTTGTACTAAGTTGCTTCGCTTAATTGTTTTGTTGCAGAGGAAGAAGGTGAGCCCCAAGGGCTTCCCTTTTGTGAGATGTGCTTCGGGTTTGACGACTAGCTTGGCGGCCCGGTTGGTTGCCTTGTGGGTAAAGGCACACTAATTGGCTTTTGTTCATCGCCATCTTATGGCACTTTTGCTTCCGTTGTTTAATTGTTGTTTAGAGTTATTTGGCCGGTTGGCCCTTGTTGTAATAAATCTCTTTTATGTATGTATTTTGTTAGACCTGTTGTATGGAATTGATGCGTGATTTTGTAACGGGGTGTGTATACTGCATTTCTGGGAAGTATACATGTCTCGAGGCTTGGTTTATTTGATTTGTGATGCTAGAGTCAAGGGAAGACTAAGCATTACAAGCCAAATAAATCGGGGTCCCCACACTTCAACACACAACAGTTGTACTCCAACCATTGTTGTTATCAACTGGTTTCATTATGAAATCTAGTTGCTACATATTTCCCTTTCCAAATCATATGAATATTTTCAAACACATATTCAACTGTTCCTCCTCATATTTAGATTTTAGCAAAATCACTCTAAAACTTCAAAAATCGAAATCTTCTATCGATCAAAAGTCTCAACAACACTATAACCAAATTCATCGCGTCATTCTATATAGAAGAACTATACAGAACTCCTATAAATTCATATCCACCGATCTTCAATCTATTCAACCTTTTGTACACAATTCCAACAATTAATTATACTAAGAAATATATAAGTCTAGCTACCATATATGATCATCAAATAGCCAATTTACGATAATTTCTAGATTAATATCCTCTAAGGCAACATTCAAACACATCCTTATCATGACCATCACCAATGGTTAGGTTAATCTATTGAGACTCATTACTCCAAATTATCTAAGAAATTTATCAAATTCCACAATCTTAATGGTCAGACCAATTCATCAATATCTCACACTTCCTAACAAATCTCGGACTCCTAGTAGGTATAAACATACCTTTAATCACAGTTCATCAAGAACTACTAGAAGACAACATTAACTTAACCGATCTCACTTCCAAGATACTAGTTAGGATTAATCATGTACCATGCCATTGACCCAACTTGGTACCTATACCATATCAATTATCTTCCATGCTTAGAATCTCTCACTTAACACAACAAAATGTTGCAAAAGAGTTTTGACACTTCCTCTCCTAAAGAAGAAACATTAAACGTCATCACTCCGTTTATTCCCAAAAGAAGTACATGGCCAAGACTTCATCTGATAAAGAACATGCAAAAGATAAATTCTATTATCCAAAATGTCAAGCGAATAAATGGGTTATGCTTCTCAACAAGAAGGCAAAACTCCCTTGAAGTTGAAGGGGCCAACCTTACAAATCAATAACGTTCACAAGAAGCAAAAGTATCTCAAAAGTCGGAACAACAATATTTGCTTCAAAGAACAAATACAGCCCAATTGAAACCCATCAACGGCATTATAACCACCAATCAAAGAAATTGCATCAACCTCAAGAAACCATAACCAGAAAACCAAATACAAACTCAAGGAAGACAACAACTTCCCCAAAGAACCCATCTCCAACCTCGGTAACTAAATTACTCAAGAAAAACCATCACTAACACCATACCATGAACAGTGGTACAACTTGGCCATACCCATGACCACAACCACTCTCTACTCCTCAACATCCGCTACCTTCACTCATAATAATCATAGAATCATATTTGAAGTATATAAGATCATCTCATAACATGAATCATTAATAAAACATAACGGGAGCGTAAATGCAATGCTTGACCCATCACATCCTACTGTGCACCAGTGTGTCAAGTTTTAAGTTAAATAACCATTAGCAAATTTTAACAAATTAAGTTATATAAGTTGTTAATCTATTCAACACGAACCTAAAACACGCTCTGATACCAACTGTAACACCTTGGCTATTCGGAAGCCAACATGTTACCTACAGAATCTAACATACAACCCCAATGTGAAAGGTTTTAGACAATATCCCAATTTATGACATAAAGAGATCAACCCTTAATAGAACAACTGTAGGAACGCAGTTTGAAACCATATAAGCATTTCAAAAGGGATGAACAAGTATCACAGACAGAAATAATCAACCATAACGTAGAGGAAGTCATCAACCACATTTAACTTTATTTATTATAGTTCATCACTAAATGAATGAAAGGTAGAACCAAGACTAATTAATGAAACTGGAATATGGTGATATGAATGAATAGTGCGTGTCTACTCCGTCCCAAAAGAGTCATCTTCAACGATCACCTAAAATAAACAAACAAAATAAGCGTGAGTCCGAGACTCAGCAAGTACAGTAAATAATTAAACATACAACAGGTATGAACAAGACAACAACGTTAAAGAATATGAACATATCTCTGAATGTGTAATGAATGGAATCAATGAAATGAATGGACTGCACTCCTGCTTATACCGGTATAGCTAGTGACACACCCGTCGGTGTTCACTTAAGCCCGTATTTAACAAAATACGGGATCCAAATCCCATATGAAGAACGTTTCATACGGGTGTCCAAAACTGCCCACATTGGAATAGTTGGTCTCACATGCCCATATTGGAATTGATGGGACTTTAAACTCCACTCCCGTGGATGCTCCACTCCCGTGGACGGAACATGAAAATGAATGCATGAATGAATTTATGAATAATGACTAACATCATGTCCAAACATATGAATTTCACATACGAAAGGAACATAATCATTGGAACTTCTCACGTATCAAATGAAAACACAATACGAACATCAAGCATTCAACATACACAAATCATACAAACGTCAGTGTACTTGCCTTTAGCATTGCGATGCGTTAGGAGGCAACGACGATGCCGCTAACCCCGGAACCTCACCTCCTACACCATTAGATTACTCAATAAGAACCACGATGTCAAGACACTACTCGCAACACATACCCCAACACCCCAACGTTTCATTACATACTTTACGCGAATTGAACTACATTCTAGCAGGAAGACGTAATGGACAGCAGTAGACAATTAATCATAACTTTTAAACCGTAACTCGGAATTGAGTGATCTTTACATCCACTGAAAGCTAAGAACGAACCCCACATAACCCTAGGAGATGGGATCTTCTGATTCGGCATCTAAGAACATGAAATCGGCCATGCAACATTCTGGACAGAACCGAACTACTAGCAGCAGCAACTCGATCCAATCACCATAATCGAATTCGCATCTAATAAGAATAGAACAACGAAGAATGCCTTGAGTTACCCTTGTAGTACCGCTGGAAGATGAAGATCAACCCCCACGAAGATCTTCTCCCTCTCCTTCCTTTCTTCTTCGTCCTCCTCTTCTTCTTCCTTAGCCGAAAGCACGCAAGAACAAGACGGCAGTGAGGGCTAAGGTGGAGGTACTGTAGCACGCGGGGCACTGCAGCGGTGGTGCGGCACTGTAGCTACAGTACCATGTTAGGGTTTCTCCTCCTTTTGATGGTGGCCAGATCCCCTATGGGCCATGGGCTAAAAGGGTTGATTTTCCCTTGTCGCTTGACTTTGGGTTGGAAGCCTATTTCACTCTAAATTCTGAATTTTCCATCTTTTCATTCCCTTAATTCCTTCTCTAATCTTATTTCACTCACTAATGAGAATCGGGATATTACATAGTATGAACTAGGATCTTTTGAGAAAAATTATGCTTAGCAATGCTTAAACCAAAAGCATTTGATTTGGGGAATTTCAACCAAAAATCAATTATGGTTTAAATTATACCCTTGACATTGGTATGTCATGGGAGTTTTACAAATGCTTTGAAAAATAAGATAAAATCAAAAATGTGTTTGGAATTGGGCGAAATAGATGAATGGTGGGGTGCAGGTTTATGCACGGGCTTAGTCTAGTTAAGATTAAGGCCCATGGTTATTTTCGAAAGACGCACACGTCAGTTAAGGACCGACCTCTAAGCGTTCCTTTGCTAAGCCACATCGTACTACCACTTGTCCTGAGAATGGAGAGGGGCCTGCTAACTAATTTGCAATGTTTCACCGTGGTCGTTCCATCCAGTTGTGCGGGTGTCGGTCAGACAGTATTCCCACCTGGCGCAAGAGGGGGCTCTCGGTGGATGGTCAATCCAAAGGAAGCGAAACCTTAGCGAGGAGAGACTACGGTGGGATGGCGCATTGTAAAAGCCTTGTCACGTGCTCTAGACTTCTTACCTAAGGTAGTGAGTGGTGGTATCGACGGATGCCAAACAAACTAGAGAAGTCGTGTCTTGTGGGTAAAGTTGTACAACCTCTGCAGAGTGTCAAACTATTCGAATAACCGTGTCCACGATCATGAACATGCTGGCAAAGCCACTCAAAGTTAGACTTTGGTTTTGTTTTAAAAATGGTTTTGACAAATGATTTTGGATTTCTATCCAAATGGGCATTGGGCGGGCAGCCATGTGATAGGAGGGTATCCTTCACCATTCTTGTGTGAATGTTATCTGACTATAAAACTTAAGAATTTCTAAAATGAATAAATGTTATCTGACTATCAAGGGGAACTTAGTACAAGTATTTAGAGAAAACATTGCTTTATACAAATTCAACCAATAAGCCTCCCTTTGATATATCCTCGTGTGCATTATCATTTGTTAAATTTTTGGTGTAACTTGCGAGCACGGTAGTAGTGCTCATACTTGCTTTATGCAAATAAATTTCAAAGGAGAAGGATTTCGCTACAGGTGTGGATTGTGACGACTAGGACGCTATCCCAGTCGATTGTCTGTGGCAGATCAGCTGGACTCTACTACTACTTCTTCATCTTCTGTTGTGTTATTTTATTGTTGGCCTGTAAGCCTCTCTTGTAATAAACTCTGTTGATTATTAATAAAGTTATGCGAATTATGGATGTTATCATATTTGTTACTGTGTGAACTAGCCACTGATCATGAGACTAGTTCAGAAAAGCATAGAGGATTCGGGAATGTTAATCCCGGGTCTTACACTCCTTGTGTCGTGGGCCTGGCTCCCTTAGGCCCATGCGGTTGGTACTCCACCCTTGGGGCACCTCCTTGCCTTGGCTTGCTTCTTTTCTTCTTTGGCCGGCTGAGCTTCCTCCACTTCTTTTCTTGGTCGAAGCTAAGCCAAGTGTATGCATGTCTCACCCTTTGACCAAGTTGATACCATTATTTCAATTATTGTACTTCTTTTGCAAAATATGTTATGCATGCGTGTATGTTCGGTTAAAATTTCTATATTTAGGGATAACAGTAGTTATACTCCTATTCAATGCGTGATCCTCCTTGAAATATCGATATCCTTACTGTTGTAGCCATTAGGGTATGGTTTAGGCAATAAATGATGTCAAATTGGGTCTTTCAAATGCGAATATTTCATAAATGCTTAGTCGGCCTCTAGTCTTTACTAAAATTTAAAAGTACATGAAATATTGGACATGATTTGGGAGATTTTGAAATGATGATCCAAAGGGGTTACCTCTATTAATTTTGTATGAAAATAAAAATAAAAAACCTAGATTACGACGCGGGCGAGTTATAATATGAACTCATGAATGGGAGAGGGTTTCTCGCATGTATATAGGGAGAGATCCTCGCCTGGGTTAATTAAGGACCGAATGCCAGTGAATCATATCTAAGACTAAGCGTACAACCACATGTGTTGGTATGGGATAGTCTTAGCTAATTAAATCATCGAAGACTAGCCTTGCATGTTGGTAGGCCATAGTAGTGCGAGTATGACCTGGTAGACTTGCTTCAAGGGGCTCCCTTCACTGGGGCGTTGGGAACAAAGCTTGTCGACACAACAGTTAATGCCTCACTTTGACGGGAGGTACTCGGGATCGAAGTGAGGGTTGTAATTGCTAGGCTAGTGCAAGGTTAGGACTAGGTGATGTAAAGGCTCCGTTACAAGCTCTAGACTGCTTACTAAAAGATCGTGAGTGGCGGTATCGATGGATATCAGATAAACTAGAGCATTAGTATACTGTGAGTAAAGTTGTACACCTCTACAAAGTGTAAATCTATTTAAATAGACATGCTCGCGGTCATGAGCATACTTAGTGACACTTGATCGGGTATAGTCTCCACTTTTGCAAAATAGTCTTATCGAAAAATGTTGGGATGGATACTTTGATGTTGTTTAATTTGTGTGCCATGTCTATGTCTGAAAATAAGATGTTGATCGTAGCCAAGGAGGGTTGTGATTTGTTATTTATCAAGTTACTTGTTGTTCCTTATCTATTTAACTTCTCTTTAAACTTCCATTGCAAAATATGATGTATTGATATTGCAAATAAAAATTACTTAATGCTGAAAACAACTTATAGCATAGAGCCTCATTCCTTATTAGCCAAGTATGTATATAAATTTTGTGATACACTACAAGTCTTGATGAGTACGCAATATACTCAAGTTTGCTTAAATTGTTGTTCAGAGGATAAGGATGATCACAAATCAGACGACGCCTTCTTCGGTCCCGGTACTGGGGGTACGGGGACGGGTCTTTCTAGGACTTATCCTTGTCGGTTGTCTAGGGGTTTGGATGGATATACCACTGTACTTTTGTATTTAATCTATTAAACTTATGCTGCTACTTCTGATACTTGAACTTTTATTTGGCCGGTCGGTCTTTCTATTGTAAACTATGTAATCGTTTAAATTTATGTATCATATTTGTTTCATGATGTATGTAATTGTGTATGGATGTGTATGTCAATGTTATAGATATGTGTACTAGCCACTGATCATGGAACTAATACGGTACACATACGAGGATTTTGAGTATTCAACGCTTGGGTTCCGAAAGTGTGCATGTTCGTCTTCCTGGCAATTGTAAAAAGGTACGCATGTTTTGCGCATGTTATCACTTAATTGTTCATATTACTAATTCGGGCAAACATAATCGAAAATTGTGCAAGCAGAAATAACTTGTGCTGGCTTTCTGTAACAGTCCATTTTTTGGACTATGATTAGTCTTTGCTTTTGTCAGTTGGCTTCAAAAAAGAAAATTATTTCAAACTTATTTGTGTATTTGCAAAATCTAAGCTTCTATCTAATCTCCAATTTCGTTTCAGACCTCATTTCAAATATCCGAATTCAAACTCTCCATTTGAATTCTATTTTCAAATTTTCCCCAAATCCCTCCTAGGCTTAACCTAACCCCTAGCCAGTTCCCCCGCCCCCGTTTCTGCCGGCTGCATGTCCCATCCTAGCGTCCCCGCTCCTCAACGACCGTGTGTTATGAACCTTAGTTCATAACGGGGTAAACACCGCCAGGAAGAAGACCAAGGCGTCGGCTTGGTGGGATGAGAGATTAGACTATAGACTGGGATGATAGAACCTTGAGAGGGAGACTAGATTAATTCATCTTTCTTCCTTCCTTGATAATGGATACATGCTATCCTTTTTATAGAGACAATCCGACTTGACCCCTAAGAAACAATCTCTATGTCTAAGGAAACTTATCTCTATTAGATGAAATATATCTCTAAGAAAGTAAACCCAAGTAACAAGAAAATTAACAATTCTTATCTCTATTTCCAACTACTAACACACCCGCGGGCCGCGTGAACAGTGCACGACGCTACAGTACCGTGCGGACTATTCACGCACGTGAACAGTACCACCCGTGACATTACTCTCCTCCTTTCACGACAGCTCGTCCTCGAGCTATGGTGGCAGCCATGGTTGAAGCCCTAGGAGACCCCATGTTGATAAGAGATTGCGATGATGACATGAGTCCTTGAAGATCATTGCCTCCACGCGCGGTTGCAGCAAACTCACCGGTTGCTGCGGCAGGCATGACAGCAACCCTGGCAGCGTCGCAGTGGACGTGACGTACTTTAGTAGGGCCGCGACAGGCTTTGGCGACACCATGGTAAGATGCGACAACGCCGCAACAGGTTCTGACAGCGTCGCTGTGGCTGTTGGAAACAACACTGCTTATTGTTGCGCCTTCTTCTCCTTCTGATCCGCGATTATCTTCTCAAAAGTAGCATGCATGTCGAGGAAGATGATCGCCATCTTCTTGTCGTTGTAGTTGGTACTCATGGCCATCTTGTTGGCGTTAGCCTTTATCACAGCCAACGACTCAGTGACAGGCCTGATGGTCTGATCTGTCGCCATAACCATGGTAGCAGAAGTCGTGGGAAAGGATCGACTGCTCTGATACTAAATGTTATCAACCTTAGTTCATAATGGGGTAAACACCACCAGGAAGAAGACCGGGCGACGTCGGCTTGGTGGGATGAGAGATAAGACTATAGGCTGGGATGATAGAACCTTGAGAGTGAGACTAGATTAATTCATCTTTCTTCCTTCCTTGATAATGGATATATACTATCCTTTTATAGGGACGACCCGACTTGACCCCTAAGAAATAATATCTATGTCTAAGGAAGTTTATCTCTATTAGATGAAATATATCTCTAAGGAAGTAAACCCAACTAACAATTTTTATCTCTATTTCTAACTACTAACGCACTGTGGCCCGCATGAAAGCATGTTTGTGCTCTGAGAACGTGTAATCGCTTCACTCCCATGAACAAGCACGCTTAGACACCGTGCCCTCTCCGCGCCCACCCTTGCGCCCGGTCTGAGCCGTGCGCCTGCGCACAAGTCGTCGCCATGCAGAGCACCCTACAGCTTTCACCTACTCATCCTCGAGCCATCCTCGCCATGTCCTCGCTTCGCTCATGCCCGCTCAGCACTGCGTCACCCCGCCTGAGCCCACCTACCCCTGTCCCATCCCGGATCCTCCGCTCTCGCCACGCAGTCTCGGCCCTTGTGTCACCACCCATGTCAACGGCTCCATCCTCCCTCCTCCCCGGCTATAAAGGAGCCCGTGACCACCCCTTGGCTACCCACTTTGCTTTCCCTCCCCGCTGGTAAGCTCCTCTAGAGATAAAGCCGAAGAAGAGCAAAGAACCGAAGAGGACTCACTTTGGGTTACCGCACCGCTCCGTCTTCTCGCCACGCCTGAGCCACCAAGGTTGCCCTCTTCATCCTCTCTGACCGCCGCTCGCTACCGACAAAGCCCACCGCCGCGTTTCCCTCCACCCTCGGGATCCCTTCTTCGCCACCGTACGCCGACGCCCCTAATCTCCCCCTCTCCCTTTTGCCTGGCCCAAGAGCTCTGCCCCTCTCTTTGGTTTTTAGGGCAGCCTAGCCCCCATGGGCCGCGCGCTTGGTTGGGCCCAAATGGCTAGGCAGGGCCAAAACACTTAGCCACGGGTCCGCCAGCATTTCTAATTTCCTTTCTTTTTCTTTTTCTGATTTAAATTCAAAAGAGAGACTTCAAAAATTCATTTCACCCTCATTTTAACTCCAAAAAATATGAAACTTGCTCCTAAAAATTTGTAATTTCAAAAGCTATCTTATGGCACTGATCTTGTTTAATTTAGAGTTTATTTATTGTTTCTTGTGTATTTACATGTTCTCCTTGCCGTTTATTTCTTTTCCGATACTTTCATCCGTGTAGAGTTCGAAGACGCCGGGAATCTCCACTACGATCAAGAACAATTGACAAGACCATCTTGCCTTTAATCCAAGCGAGTCAATACTTTGATCATTTTGATCCTACATTTTATGCAAATTATATTCTTTTAAAAATAGCAAATTGCATGCTTAAATTCCTTAATCAAAGGTATGTTAAAGCTTAAGGTAGTTAAGTGCCCATTTGATAATTAATTAATTATTACGTCATCCTTTGATAATTGAATCTATTAATCCATGTCACCCAAGTAACTATGTGGTAATTACTAGTATAGGTTGTATTTAAGCGCCATGCTAGTCTTGCCTAAATGTCGGTGCATTAAATGCCCCAATCATCATCTCTTTAAACATGAAATGGTTTTGGGGAGTCATTTTGGGTAAATGACTGAGATGGTTGCGTTAATGTATGTTTGCTCCTCAAAACCCTAATAACTTACTGTTACTGTTTGGGCGGATGGTAAGGTGGATGGTATGTTGATGGGTGCTAATGCGGCCCAAAGAATATTGATATGTGGAACGAACCGCCCAGATAACCCTAAGAACTTAATCTTGTCATGACCTCCCGTGTAAAACAAGTACAACCACAAGTCTGTAAAGTATAACTTGGCTTAGTAAAATGAAATATTTGCATATTTGGCCCTATAGCTAATTTGAATTTCAAAAATAGCCCTCTTCAACCGAAAATTTCAAAATGGTCTCTACATTGCACGCATCTGCGGTACAGAGGCGCGACCACCGCCCGGCCCCGGCAGCGGTGCTGCTCCCTCGGCCGGCGTGGCAGCCACCATTGCCGGCGCTGCGCGGCAATGCCCCTTCGTTATTTTTTAAAAAAGGAGAACATTCTAAAAATTCTTAAAATTTTTAAAAATTAAATAAAATTTGGAAAAATTAGATTTTTTGAAAATATTAAATATTATTAAAAATTTAAAAATAATTTTAAAGCGAGTGTTGCAGCCGCCACCACGTGCCCACGTCTTTGCACCGAGCGACGCGGCGCAGTGAGCCCTAATTCGCGGCAATGGTCGCATGCACCGAGCGCATTTAGCTTCGACGCTGCGTCGCTTTCCACCGAAAGCAAAAAGCGTTTTGTTTTTCTCTTTAAATCACGCGAAGTCACATCGCTTCACATCGGGTCATTCGCCGTATGCTTTTGCGCCACGATATGAACGAATACCGCGCGCGTCGTTGGAGGCGCGCGTGCGTTCGACGCGTTGTGATTAGATTAGGTAATGACGATTTAAATTTTCTCTTATTGCGGTTTGTAGCGTTAAACGTATTTAGATTTCACTAATCGTTAGTTGTTCTCTATTTGTAGCAATGGCACATACTCTACCACCCCTACTCGAGGAAGCATGGGACGCCCAAAGATCGCCCACGCTTGGATCGGTGGCAATGGACCGCCAACTCGTGACACGGGACCGAGGGAGACTTGGCCGTTGGACGAGCGGTGCGCCCGAGACTTCGTCATCTGGACTGATTGCATTCGCCGGATGCGAACATGGGGCAAAACCTCCGATTGATGCCGCCTTCTTTCACCCGTTGATCGTTGGCGCGGAGACCCACATGTTCCACTTCCGGTGGGGAGATGACCGTGACACCGCAAGACGCGTCGCCTTCATTACCGGGCTACCGTGCGGTCGTCGGTTGTTCCCTTCCGAGGTCGGTGGGTGGAAGGCGCGTCTCCATCATCGCCGGGCATCCTATCCCCGAGATCTAAGGGCGTTCAAGACGCTGGTCTGCGTCAATTCAGGCATTGCCCGAATGACGCAACGGAGGAGGTGGTTCGATGCCACCTAATTGCATATTTGTTGTTTATTTTCGGGTGGGTCATGTTCCCTAGCATGCAGGGAGACATGGTGTACCCGAGTTATATTCACCTTGCGGAGTCCATCGTGGACGCCGACGATGAGGATGTGCCGCGCGATGCGTTGGGGTTCACCTGTACTATGTTGTGCGTCACGCGTGGCTTTGTGGCGACGCAGCGTCGCACGGGAACAGAGCCCGTGCTGTCGGGCTACCACACGCTATTACAGCTGTGGTCGTGGGAACAGTTCGCGGTCGGACGGTCGGACGGTCGTACTTCCGCCGCGCAGTCCACCCTTACCCGTGCACACAACATTTCTATGGTTGGGCGGACGACGAGGATCCCGTGGAAAGCCCAACCATGGGATCCCGATGGACTGTGGCAGCACTGGGGTGGTCTAGGGATAGGGCGCGTCGCATATACCCCGAGTTCCACAACGAATTCGAGGTCCTGCACGAGGACGATGTAATATGGGCTCCTTGGACGGATGCCTTCGTGCAGGGCACAACGCCCGATGGGTTGAGCTTGCTATGCCACCAGGATGCGGCGTACTGGAGGACAACTTGTCATCTGGTCTTTTCCCATATGGTTGAGGCCTACAACCCACAACGGGTGATGAGGCGATGAGCCGCACTCAGAGATCCCTCGCTCTAGGGCGACCGCATGCAGGCGATCACTTATAAGTACATTGCATTGCTTAATAATATTGTAGGTCATTTAGTCATATGTTATGTCGGTACCATAATTTATTGTGTTTGTTCCACCTGCAGGCAGACGAAGAAGGGCCGCAAGAGCGATGACTGGCTTCAGACGCAGCAGCCTTACGATGCATGGCAAACGGCCACTGATTCCATTTTGCAGGAGGCACGGCCTTACGATGAAGGGAGTTACGATGCGCACAGAGTGGTAATGACGCGGCACTGCCGAACGAGAATGACAGGCGCTCCCCCCGGCCCGACATGAAGATCCTACCCACACCGAACGGTTGGGCTTGGGCCTGGACCCGCACTGTGCAACACGGCGTGACGATTCCGTACGTTTAGCATGTAGTAGATTAACCACCCTCCGCAATATGGTTAAGTAACCAAATTTCGTTTGTTTGGTAACCATCTAGGTGGACCGGTTGGAGAGCGTTCTGGAGCGTGCCGGCCGAGAACTCGAGTGGGGCACGAACAACACAGTTGAGCGTCTTTTTTCTATGATGAAGACACTTGTTGACGATGTTAAGCAAGTCGTTCGTAACCACACGGGCCAGCTTTGCGCAGCGACAAGACCACACGGGCCAGCTTTGCGCAGCGACAAGACCACACGGGATAGCTTTGCGCAGCGACAAGACCACACGGGCCAGCTTTGCGCAGCTTTGCGCAGTGACAAGACCACATGGGCCAGCTTTTCAGATGGACATGACAACACTCTACCTCCTCAGCTTTCCAGAACTAAAGGACGGGACTCCACATGAAATTAACCACACCATGCCAACCTTGCAGCTTACAAAAGGGGGTTGAACCAAACAAAACCAAACACTACACAATACATACCCAACTATGGAGTCTTCGGCCAAATTCTACGCGAGGATGTTGTAGAAGCAAAAGTGGCTTAAGCAAAAGAGGAAACACTTACAATACCCAGATTTTTCAATGAAAGATGCTCCAGTACCACCACGTTATCCGATCCCGCAATGTGTGTGTGGCGAACCAACAGAGCTCATTCAGTCCACACACCCAACCACTACCGCCCGGGCGTACTACACGTGCAGGCACTACCTCGTAAGCGTTTCTTTCGCGCACATCAATTCTCGCCAACATTGAATTCCTTATATTTTTAACTTCATCCCCACGTAATGGCAGCCCGAGATGCGTTGCCACTTCTTCCAATGGATCGACGGGCCTGAGATGTACGATAGGGCATTCATCCAGTAGAAGTACATGTTGAACTACTCGGTGCGGGCTGAGAACTTCGTGCGGTGGAAACCTTACGTACCGGACCCTGCTGAGGAGGCACCGAAGGAGCCCAGTAGTCGGCCAGGCGTAATCCATATCGACGACGTGAGTTACGAAGAATTTACATCCTTATTAAGTTTTTCACTGCACGGTGTACTTACATCATACAATCGCAGCATATGGACGACTACGACATACCAGCCGACGTGGACAATCTTGCGACAAGGGCAAGGGAAAGGCTCATGCGGCTAAGCCCGATCGCCACAGCGTATCCGGACGCCCGGGTGTAATCCGTATCCACGACGTGAGTTATGAAGAATTTACATCATTCTTACGATTTTCACTTTATGATGCACTTACATCATAGAATCGCGGGACATGGGCGACCCGACATACGGTGCGTGGGCGATCTGCGGCAAGGCCAAGGGAAAGGGCCATGCAGCCGAGCCCGGCCGCCACAGCGTATCCGGTCGCCTTGGCGTAATCCGTATTGACGACGTCAGTTACGAAGAATTTACATCCTTCTTACGATTTTCACTATACGGTGCACTTATATCAATGAATCGCAGGACATGGACGACTTCGACATACCACCGGCGTGGACACTCCGCGACAAGGAAGGAAAGCGGTGAGGAGTTCAACGCGGAGCGGCAAGGAAGGGAAAATGGCCCGGTCCACGCAGTGAGGTCGAGTCATTATGTAGTAGTCCGCCGTCCTACCCCCATTTACTATCCCCTAAAGGCATGCATACTTGTATGGTCCGGATGCTTGTGTCGCAATGTACCGTAGTAGTAGCGAGGATGACTAAAGCAATTAGCCGAACCATCATGCCATGTCACTACGTGTAACGTGTTCGCCCACGGACTCTAATGTAGTTATGGTTCCATGTCTCCGCTAATCCATCAAAGCATATATTGCAAGTATGCCTCTTCTAGTGGAATCCCAGAAACAACCATTCGCACTGACATCGTAATATCACTTATCTTCCTACTTACGACTCATTACTATCTTAATCGTCCTCGTAAAATTCCCCAGAAATTTAGCGCACTAAAACAATATACGACGATCACAAAATGTTATTGCGAGTCTGACAATTTTTGTGCCCTTAATATTCTACGAAAATAACAAACAGACCAACCACCGTTCTCGCTACACTTTTATCCTAAAAAAATAACATCATACAATAGATTATTTAAAGAAAAATCTATAAGTAATGTGATCAACAACCGTAGCAATCAAGATATTATTTATCTTGACATTCTCTATTCGAGTCTTTACAAAGCTTCAAAAATAGAAATAAACCATTCCTATTTTAGTGTAGCTCTAAGTATCATTAGTGTAGCACTTAGAGCTTAATTGAAAATAACTCAAAATTTTTAAAAAGTAAATATAATTTAAATTAGTAAAATAAACTTCTATTCAATTTAATCTTTTTTAACAAATTTTTATTTTTTTCCTGTTTTTCCTTTATTTTCCCCTTACTCACTAATGGTACCCTAATAAAAGTTTTATTTTCAAATCTCACTACCGATATTTTTTTTTATTCAAATATCATTCAATTATATTTACATTAATTTAATTTAATTTAATTTTTTAAAAAAATTTAAGAATTTTTTAGAATGTTCTCCCTTTTAAAAAAAAATAACGAAAAGGGGCATTGGCGCCTGGCCTTAGCGCCGAGGGCAATCGCCTGCGCGCCGGGGTCGGGGCGACCATTGCCGCTCCGGCCGAGGCGGTGGTGCCGCCCTCGCATTACCCATGACGTGCACTTTGTGTAGAGGCCATTTTTTAAATTTTCGGTTGAAGAGGGCTATTTTTGAAATTCAAATTAGCTACAGGGCCAAATATGCAAAAATTTCTAGTAAAATTGTTAAACCCGGAAAGTCATTTCGTTGAATGAGGAATGGGATTGTGCAAGCACTGGATACGTCCGGCTTAAATCGGACACCGATGCAAGGTGAAGTTGTTAGTCACTGAGGTGTAGCTCTGCTACACCAGTCGCTGAGGTGAACATCCCGCATAACTTATGGATGCAACCCATATGGGTGAGATGACGAAAGGGGCGAGATAATTTGAAAGGTTATTATGATGATCTCTCAACTATATGACCAAGGAATCATGTGGGGGCAACGAGTTGATTGTCTCTTGTGGATAAAGTGTACAATCTCTGCAGAGTTATAAACTGTTTAAACAGTCATGCCTACGGTCAAAAGCAAACATGGAAACTTAACTAGAGATAGTTCATTTCAAAACCTTTGTGGGTGGGATGAAAAATGTTGCGGGCTCACCTAGCCCTGAAGTTGGTTTTTCCTAGGTCGCTGTACGGCGATGTTAATAAGTGGGGATAGCCCCAATCAAATAAGCATAAGGTAGAGTTTCCGGCGGAGGGAACCTCTGCTGTTATTAAATATTGCACAATTACTCTATTTAATAAAATGTAATTTGGTTAAAATGCTAAGTGATAGGAATTTGTAATTATGATAATTGAAAACATTGCTTTAGCAAATAAAAGAACTCGAGCCATCCTTGTTAAGCCTTGCATGTATATTATTGCATTGTGTGTTGGCTCGCGAGCACAGAAGTTGTACTCATTCTCGCTCTCTCCTTCAAAAACCCTTAGAAGCAGAAAATCCAGGAGATTATGACTACTACGATGATCCAAAAGTTAGAGGCTCAGGAGATGATGAGGAGGAGTTTAGTTCTTTTAGTCTAGGTCTCACCTCAGTCCAAGTGACTCCGTCGGTACTAGCGTGCATCCAATATTATCTAAGTCTCTGGTTAATATCGGACACACACGGGTTTCCCCGTCGTTTGCTTGTGGAGAGATGTGTTCTCACACTTTTGCTTCCGCTGTAGTTCCACTGTCTTTTGTAATGTAATCTTTTGGATTATTCGGCCCTTATTGTAAAATCTGACCCGATGCAATCTTTGTAAACTATGATGTGTGAATTAATGAATGGTATGGTTTTACGCCATGTATGACTTGATTTAGTGATGTATCTATGAGTGCTATCTACTGATCCAGTGAATAGCATTATGTTTCCACAGAGGATTTGGATTTGCGAAATCCAGGTTTGATAGAGCTGGTATCAGAGCATATGACTATAGGAGCCCTAGCTAGACTGGTTGAGCCTAAGGACTCGAGTCTTATTTTCAAAACTTAAGAAAAGCTTTGGCAAAATATAATGTACTTATTACTCTTACTCACCTCTCTTAGTTCTTCACTAACCTTGACTTGGATGCGCGCGTTAGTTTTTACCAAATCGTTTTCTATTATGACAAGCTTATTTTTATCCTTAAAAAAGCTTATTTAAGCCAATTAAGCTAGATGTTTAATTGTCGGGCATTCGGGTATGCATGTACATAACATATGGACCAGCTGAAAGGTTGAAACAATCCTGTGAAGCTGGCGTAGTTGATGGAATGAACATAAAATTTATACGCATACGTATTTGTACATTTCACATACATTGAACGACTTCCTTTTATATTGATGTGCCGTGCCATAGGGAAACAATGATATCATCGAGACTACGTGGATATATACACCCGTTTCCTAGGACGTTGAAATGCTAGCTATTCACTAAAGTACGAAAGATTAGAAGAAAACAAAGCACGTTGACTCTGAATATATATCATTTCTCTATTACACTGTACATGTCAAGCTCAAGAACGAGCCGGAGAGACCAACTATTTCATCCTTCCATTTCCATCATCCTGCTTCTCATGGATCACTTCCCAAGCAAAATTCACATTTTAACATAGATATGCGTGCTGAGAGAAAAAATGGAGAACAAAATACATGAAACTAGTCAGGGGCGGAGAGAAAGGGTGGCTGACAAGTCTCGTGCTTCGACAAATTTGCATCGTAATCTTGTATATTTTGATACTGTCATTGGTACTATTTAGCCTTCCTCATCAAATAAAAATATACTATTCAGGTGCAGAGGTCTTGCTTATTTAGCTCCTCTTATTCTTAAATCCTAGCTCCACCCTGAAACCAGTTCAGGTGCAGAGGTCTTGCTTGACACAGTACTAAGCTCAAACATTAGCAACAAGTATGCATACGCTAAACGAAAACTAAGACAAGCAAGACCACGGAATTTATATATCTAGCATAGATAACATACTTAGTATATATGGTACATAAAACTCTGCAAATAATCCCCGCGTGACGCTTGCATTAGACTGGAGGCACCTTGTCTTTCGAAGGAGCCTCCTTGATGGCCTCCACCGTGGCCCTACACAGGGGGCAGGTGGAGTGCGAGTGGAGCCACATGTCGATGCAGCCTACGTGGAAGAGGTGCATGCACGCCGGCAGCTGCCTCACCATCTCCCCTTCCTGCACCAGGCTCAGGCACACCGCGCACTGCGCCCACCCACGGCCGCTGCCGCCGCCGCTGCCTTCGCCACGGCCATCGCCGCTGTTGCTGCTGCTGACGACCACGCCTCTGTGGTACACGAACGACGGCAGCGTGGCCACGGCGGAGGTGCTCAGTCCGCCGCCGCCGTGCACGAAGAACGGCCGGGCCGCCATGTACATGATGGTGCCGCCGGCGCCGCGGCGGCGGCAGCACAGGCATTCGCAGAGCACGATGATGAGGATGGAGACGGCGGTGGCGCAGAAGCCGATGCCGAGGAGGACGAGCGTGTCGTGCGTGCTGTAGCCGCCCTTGTCCGTCGAGAAGGGAAGCGAGTTGGGGCTCGAGGACAGCGACATGGCCGAAGGCTTGCTCTAGTTTCTTGTCGTGTCTAGTAGCTCGTTTGTAAGCTATGACTTGTGCTGGTAGCTTAGACACTCGGAGGCCTGAGCTTGCTTGGAGTTGGGATTGGCCAATATATAAGCACATGCAAGTAGTGAAAATATTCTTAGTTTTGAGCGTTGAAACTTGAAAGAAATGGATGTGATAATGGATAATGGTAGATTAGTTATAGAATTGGTCATAAGCAAGTTTAATTATATGTGTAGTTATGTATACCCGCGGCGCAGGTTTGGCTTTTGCACACGGTATCGAAATAGAGTTTGTAATCACTTAGAACTAATGTAGGATCAAATTGGATGGCTAGCTAATTAAACTTGTTTGCCCCAAGCAGCACTGAAAAGAAACTAGAAAAAAAATCGTCGTTTAGATCAAGGAAAGGAAACGAGAATGAAGAACAGAATAAAATGTTTACTAGCTATCTCGATCGAGTACACAAAATTCATGCCTTTTTTCTTTGTTTCGAGGGCCTAAACAAGCCAAAAGACTTATTTTTTTGCGAGGAAAGCCAAATACATATATGCATGTAGTTCACCGATATCCCCAGCTTTTATATATATAAAAAATGAGAATGAGGTTTTTATAGAAGTGGAATTGGAAATGGGATTTTAACTAAAATGTTTGTGATGATCCGCAAAAATTTAACTAAAATCTTCTAGGTCACTGTATGTTACATCAAAACGAAGGCTCGCTGTTGGCACTTGGCAGAAGCTTGATGATATGAAATTTTTCCGACAAGTACTGCACAACGGGAAGGTCAAATTCACTCCCCTTTGTTGTATGTTCCGCTCATGCGCATGCTCGTACGTGCGTCATGGATAACCCGGTCATCAAATTGGAATCTCCAAATAGAGATTTATATGCGTGCGAAATCTTTCAAGATCTAGGTTCGTGTCACGCTTTCCATTGTTAAAAGGCAACTGTTCGACGACCCTTCGTCTGCTGGTTAATTAACAACACTGCTGCCACATCTTGCTGAGTTTCTTAACCACTGACCAATCTGACATGGCGTAATGTTGCGACTTCCTAATATCAGAATCGATTGTTCTTCGTTTTTTGTAGGCTCTTCGAGAAATTCCTAGTGAGTAATTGATAATTCTGGAGATCGTTGTATTTTTTCCCCCGACAATAGGTTAGATTCATATAGTCAAGATTTGAATTTGGCACAGATTCATCCAGCTAACTAAATTCTACAACGCAGTACATCACACTACAACACCGTAAACTAGACCCAGATATACTGTATCCTACACTGTTGCATCACACGAAAGGAACTACAGAAAGAGAAGTCGTATGCTGAAGGCCCAATTGGGCTCAAGTGGCATTCATCAGCCCAATGCTCTGTCCTACCAGCACAATGCAGCCCATGAGATTAAAACATGACCTAAAAAAATGATATTAAAACTTAATTTCCGTGTGAGATTAATTTTGCGCAAAGGAAAAATATTGGCATGTGACGTGGATAGGATACAGGTTTACTACAATGTTTTCATAGCATGGAATATCAAGCTTTATACCTTATTGAAGTCAAATTAAATGAACTAACGGCGTCTGATCCAAATACCATTAACATAACAAAATCATGCACAACAACCAATAAATTTTAACGTTCAATTGTTTAAGTTAGTCTATCTTAGAAGAAAATCACGTTCCCACCTTTTATAATGCCCAAGCCTTAAAATTTGTACCTAACAACATAATTTATCAGTTCATTCATATGCCAACCCAAATTGTATGAATCACTGCAAATTTCGTATATATGAAAGACTAGAGTCTGAAAGTATGAAACAACCCAGAAAAAACAGAACAGTACATTGTTGTCCCCTAACCACATCCACTATTGCACCTTCCTATCTCCAACAACAGCATCATCATCGACGGACTATAGCGGCAGCAGCAACCCCAGGCCCGGACCAGATGACCACCATGACAGCAAGCCAGCGGTGGCACACCACCTATTCATCTCCAATTCTCCACTGTGCCGACGATGATCAAGAACATACGGCTCGCCGCATCCACCATCATGTGCCGCTTCACCGCACGGGATGAGTGAGGCGGCGAGGGCAGTGAATGTTTGCAATCTAGAGATACTGCTGCCTTCAACCGCTGTGGTGTTTGCCACGCCATGCCTTGTTGAAGAATCTAGACTCACCATTATGAGTTAATAGAGTATCTTGATAATTTATGACAATTGTCATGCGGACTAATATTTTCAAGAGTTGGTGAAATAGGTTAAGTCGCATGATGATGAAGACAATTGATGGCTCAATGTGTTGAAGTTCATTAAATCAAGCGAGTGGCGTCATGTGTTGAGGCTCAAATCAAGAACGCGATCTTGGAGAGAAGATATGTATCATCATCCTAAAGCTCCAAAGGAATGCGCAAGACAAAAGTATATCTAGCATAGGCTAAGAAGTAAGAGCTAGGGCTGGAAACGAGCCGAGCCGCGGCTCGCTCAGGCTCGTTTGTACAGTAGGCTTGGCTCAACTCGGCTCGGTTTAGAAACAAGCCAGAAAGAGGGCTCGGCTTGGCTCGAGATGAGGCTCGAGCTGGCTCGGTTGGGCTCGCGAGCCATGAATGAACAGCAGGGCACAGAAATGAAATCGCAAAATCATCAGTTCATCAATCATCAGTACAAACGAAATTGCAAAATCTATCATCAACTCATCAATCATAATTCATCAGTACAAACGAAATCGCAAAATCTATCAATCTATCATCAGTTCATCAATCATCATTCATCAGTACAAACGAAATCGCAAAATCTATCATCAGTTCATCAATCATCATTCATCAGTACAAACGAAATCGCAAAATCGTATGAACAACACAGAAACAGCCAAGAACACCCATCCTGTTCCTAGCCCCGGTGCTGGCGCCCATCGTCCATCGTTGACGACAACCAAAGGCCAAAGTGGTGCCAGCGGCCGGAGGCCAAGCCGGCCGGTACACAGCCAGGGAGGCAGAGGGCCAGAGGCGCAGCGCGCAGGGAGACGCGCTGCCGGACCTGGGCTGGCGCCTGGCGGTGGCGGGGCCAAGCTAGAGGTGGCGGCGTAGGAGTTACACACGGGCGGGGAGGGCGAGGGGGAGGTGGGCGGGGCGAGGAGGGCGAGGGGGAGGCGGCGAGCGGGGCGGGGGCGAGGGCGAGGACCGGGGAGGCGGCGGGCAGGGCGACCGGGCGAGGAAGACTGGAAGAGGGGTGAGGAGGCGGCGGGCTGTGGGAGTTTGGAGGAGGAGGAGGAGGCCACGGGGGGAGAAAAGGATAAGGCAGACACACCGACTCACCGAACGAAGGGGTGAATAAATGGAATAAATGGCTCATTTTGGCTCACGAGCGGGCTCGAGCTCGGCTCGAATTTTCACCGAGCCAAAAGGTAGGCTCGGCTCGGCTCGAAAATTCACGAGCCGAGCCCGAGCCGTGACGAGCCCTAGTCGAGCTATGAGCCTCGAGCTATTTTTCCAGCCCTAGTAAGAGCGGTCTGACCGGCCATTGGTTGGCAGTTAGACCAGGTTTCTCTGTTTTTCTACAGATTCTCTCCCAACGACTAGTTTTTTTACATGGATATATAAATACCCCTTATGGCCGGTTGTGGAAGGTTGCTGGTGCTATTTTCGTCCTCCTTGAGCTAAAAGCAAGCCTTCTCTTCCCCTCTGTGCATGTGTTGCACTTAGAGAGCTTAAGGAGCAAAATCCTAGTGCATGTGTTGCATTAGGTGTTGGATTGAGTATCCATCAAGCTTAGACACTTGATCCTCCGACCTGTTACTCTTGGTGTTTGCCGACACCTAGATAGCTTAGAAGAGTTGTGCCAGTGATCTTCCCAAAAAAGGTTGTGAGAAGACTGGGTGTTTGTAAGTGGCTTTGATGAGGATATCAACCCTAAGGATACAACCACTACTTCGACTTACTGCACTGCATCCTCTACTTCAACTACATCTCCTTCGAAAGGACTTTCGGCTACTGCACTACCATATTCTCCAGTTGGACCGTCAAGCTTCATCTACATGCCATGGTGCTATGTCTACATGCCATGGTACTATGTCTACATACCTTGGTGCTACATCACTAATTGGCCTCACGGGCTTTGTAATAAATGGGCTGATTTGGCCTATATGGCCCATGTGGGCGACCACCTAGGGTTTTTGGCACTGTTCACGTGTGAACAGTGCCCGCGGTCGCCACCCCTTCTCCTATACATAGTGGCCACCACCCCCTCTAGTTTCTCGGGTTTTGTTAGATTAAAGTTTAGCCTTTGCTACTTTATACTTTATCCTCTTGTTCGGCGAGATCAACAGCAACATTGTTCTTCAGAACCCCACCTATCAATACATTCAATTCCTATTCGCAATGTCAGATTGCTTATTTATCTTGTTCTTGCGTGCTTCTTCGGTGTATGCAGAAATCGATCTTCGTGGTCAAGTCAACCGGGTATTCGTGCACGGTTGATAACGACTTGTCGAGCAGTTCGGCGATTGCGTGGTTTCGAGCCTTGCGAGTTCGTAGCCAAGATCGTGAGAGTTGAGCGACTACTACCGAACTTACCTTCTCATCGAAAGATCAGGTCAAAATCAAGACCTTCGTGGTTTCATCAGGCTTAGTGCTCATTATCTTCGGAGTGGAGGAAGAGCAACCCCGAGTGGATTCGATGTGTAGGCTTAATTTGTGAAGCTGTCTAATTTATTTGGTCTTACCTCAACGTGGATTATGGGAAATGGCAAGTTTCCGATCACCACGGGAAAAAGATCAAATATTTTTGTGGTTTACTTTTTTGAGATTTACTTTTTTGTAATTTACATTTGTAGAATTAAATTACTTGTTTGTCTCTTTAGGATTGCATTCCTTATCTTAGACTTAGGTTGTTGGTGCACATAGTGAGACTAGTTGATTTAGGTTTTAAATTGTGTAAAACTGAAATGATTTATAATTCCACATAAAACTTGATTTTGGCCAAAAGAATTTTTAAATCTGCCTATTCAATCCCCTCTCTAGTCGGCCTCTCCTCGACCTTACACCTATCTGTCGTGCGCATCGCCCTGCCTCGCTGCGGCCAGCTCGCTGTTGTGCACAACCCTGCCATGGAAGGTCCGAGCCGCAACCTCCCTCACCTTTCGAGTGGCCCGTGGTTTTGAAGACATCGCCTTGTACACCATTGTCACACCACCACAAGTCGGATCAACGCCATCGTTACATACTGCGAGCGTTGTTGGTCATGTCGTCACCAAGGTTATGGTGACCTTCAATGCCAACCACGTGCGTCAACGCGTGCTAGGGCTACCCTAGTGCCACTTGGTGCGGACCTGTCGCTGAACCCGATCAACATCACCGAGCCATTGTCGTCGCGTGGATTTGTGGATGGCGGCGGTGCCCACCGCTTAAGCATCGTAGATGTTCCCTTGCACGTCACCGAGCAGTCTTGCTTTGACCCTCGAACTAATTTCCTCGGCGTCGCCGTGCTTGGGGAGGAGAAAACACAAGAGAGAGATAAAGATAGATGGGAACATAGGTGGAGAAGATCGCGAGAGTTGTTATGGTATTTTTCTTTTCGGATTTTCTTCGAAGATCGCGGGAGACCGAGGTGTTATGTGGAGAGACTACGACGGTTTTTAAGAGTAGTCGGTCCATCTGTCTGCTCTCGCACCTAACGTACTCTAAAAGAGAGGTGAGACGATCATCTCAATATGCAGAGGTAAACTTTTCTTTTAATAGTTAAGATAAGATAATATAAGATTTCGGCTCTCGCAATAACAGAAGCAAACTTCAAAGAGGTTAGCTGTTCGGAGTGAAGAAAGATTGTTCGCTTTAAGATTCATACATGCTACTAGTCCTTAATCGAAAATATCACCGTATGATAGTGAACTATGATCGAAAATATCACGGTATGATAGTGAACTATCATAGCATGTATGAATCTTAAAAGCAAACAATCTTTCTTCACTCCGAACAACTAACCTCTCTGCATCAGAACGGACAGGTCTCAAGCATCAAGTGTGAAAGTTTGGGGGTATAACTGCAAACTAGTGAAACCGCGTAAACTTTCCACCAAAACATACTGGTGGGTCGTATTTTGTGAAAATACGAATACGGTGAAAAGTTGGAAATTTTGATTTTCACCGAACTTAGAAGTTTCAAAAAAATCTCAAAGAAATTATGTTCGACATCTCTACGAAATTTCAACATCAAAATCGATCGCATTTGTGAGAAACCAAAAAGACAGATTCTTCCTTGAATAGTGTTCAAACAGTATTGCACTGTTTCAGCAAGAATTTATCTTTTTTTTGTATTTTGCAAATGCAATCGAGTTTAATCTTGAAATTTTGCTGAGACAGAATATATCCTCCATTACATATGGTAATTGTTTGGGAATTTTTGAAATTTCTAGGTTTGGTGATAATCGAATTTGCACCGTTTTTTTTGTGTGTGTGAGGACCCGTATTCACATTTTCACCACATTTGTTACCTAACATCCTCGTTGTGCATCGTTTGTCACTGTCACATCACAGGACACGTGTCACCATCCAATGCTTGACACACCGTGATGGATGCTCAATATTCTGCACAAGCTGCTCTTATCAAAGAATTTATTGAACCGTGACAACGAAAATGTAACAGTGGCACAAGATATTTATACACCGGCCAGTGAATCAGTGATGCATGTGGTTTAGTACTTCTTGACCAAAATGTGATCTTTCCACGCAGCAGCACAAAACTGATGTTTTTTCCTCCTATTTTGTGTATGTGCGAACACACATGCACAGAGGCAATCCAACAATATTGAGGTTTTGCTTTTTAAAAACAGTGTAATAATACCAGGTTTTCAAGAATTTTATTTCCATGATTGACTGGGCAAAGAGGATGCTTTTTGCTATTGTAGAACTCGGGCAATACTACTATGTTCGCAGGTTGGCCTTGAGTTAGGAGCACGCAAGTTGTTGAGCAGACATCACAGATTGAACATGCAAGATATATAGAAGCATCCATTTCTTAGGTTATTTCAAATCAGAATGACGAACTAAATTATTGTTCTTATAATGTATGTCTTTGGCTCCTTGCATTGACCAATGCTGGCATTATCCAGATGGATCATGGAACCATCCTATATTTTATTCAGTTCAATCTAATCCAAATCCATAGCATCCTTACTTGTAAGATGCCCTGAGCTAGATATGTTCAGTACTTAATGTGCATGTTGCTTGCATAATGGCACATAAAAAACTACAAAAAAACAACAACAACCAAGTAAAGTATATCAAAAACAGATAGGAGAGAATACTAGAAAAAACTGTTTGTATTGTCAAAATGAAACTCTAACTAGTATACACGGTCCTAAGATTTTACCATGCTTACCATCACAATTACATGATAGCCACAACTCGGAGTGATTCAGGTCAAACTTTCTCGCCGGCCGCCGCGGCAGCCTCGCCGACGTCGCACCGGCAGAGCGGGCACGTGGCGTGCGAGTAGAGCCACATGTCGATGCACTCGACGTGGAACAGGTGCCGGCACGCCGGCAGCCGCCGCACGAGCTCCCCTTCCCGCACCACGCCGAGGCAGATCGCGCACTGCGCCCACCCACCGGCGCCGTCCGCGACGTCCCCGCGCCGCGCCGCGCCCCTCCGGTACGCGAACTTGGGGATCGCCGAGAGCGCGGACGGCGCCAGCCCGCGCCGGCTGCTGCTGCCGCCACCGGCCAGGGGCGCCGCACGGCCGCCCTGGGCGAAGACGCGCCTGAAGCAGACGACCACGGTAAGGACGATGAGGCCGGACGCGAAGGCGAGGCAGACGAGCACCACCGTGTCGCACACCCCGTAGCTGCCGGCGACGTCGGCCGCGGTGGCGCTGCTGGGATCGTGGGAAGACATGGTGGTGTCAGTCAGATATGGCTGGTTTCTTGGCTGCCTTCTTGGTGAGGTGCCCTGCTCGGCCTTGGTCACCGTGGCGTCGCGGCGTCTACATATCTAGCTAAGGCTTTGTTCAGCTTAATTATGATGTGATAGATAGAGATGGATCAGGGGTTAATTCTTGGTAAGCAGCTTGAGTAAGTAAAACCGTGGGCTATGTGTGGTTGCAACTTGGTTAGTGAGACTTGGCTGTGCACACAGACACAGGTAATAACTGGTTTAGACGAGTTTCACCTGATTTTGCAAGAATTTCATACAAAATAGATCAATTCCCTCGGGAGTCATAAAAGTTTTCCGCGTCAAACAAGGCCTTAAGTGGCACGTGATTGGCCTTTGGGAGCGAGCTATGGTTCATTTTGATCCCATCAAATCTAGCCATATAGGATCGCGTATGGTAATCAGATGCAGGGTGATGAATGATGCCAACTAATTTTCCCCAGGATAATCCAGAAATCTTTCACTCCAGTAACATTCAAAGATAGGAAGATCTGATTCTAACACCCAAACACAGCAAAACCACCTCAGACCAACAAAACTAAGAAAAACTTTCTCTGATCAGTCTGACCACTGTGTATGCCGGCCTGGCCGCACCTATGACTGGAAGTCTGGAACAAGCCTTGCCACCCATTTTCTAGCTTTTACACCTAGCTTTGGCATGCCCACTCAGCTCGGTCAAACTCCGGTGACAAGGGACTGGTCTGATCACACCTCGACTCGGCAAACCAGACATTCTCTGAAATAATTCAACCACCGTCTAATTCCCGGTGTAACAGTGGTGACCGGTTTGACCGCCGGATAAACGCCGGTCAGATCGCACCTGCCTGAAATCCCCAAAACGGTTGCACCTCAAGTCAAGCCGCCACTGCTCAGCGGTCTAACTGCACCCCTCATAGCAGTCAGACCGTCTGCAGACTGAACTTCTGAATGTCCTGAAAATTTAGCAGAATCGAAATTCCGACTCGACAAACGTGTCAATTGTTCAGCACTAGTGAACTAGGACCCTTGCCACATGTCCGACATAGATGTCCTCGGATCGAACAGGCGATATTTGTGTTAGAAATTGGCCCATATGAGTGAGGCCCATTTTCTATAATTCCAAAGCATTTATGGGTTAGTACCATATTGCTAAGGCAAGGTGGAGGTGACCAACATATAAGGTGGAGTCCTTGCCACTCTTTGAAACATGTAATACATATATGAGGATGGCATGAGGAGGGCTCTGGCTAAACACACACACGCACGCGCGCGCGCGTTCGCGTATTTTCACGTAAAAAATCACATGACTTGTGACTTGCGACGCGCGACCGTGCCGTGACGTGGCGCGCCATTTGGCAGACCAAGTCCACCTTATTTTTTCTGAACCATGCATCTCTCTCTCTCTCTGTTTGAATGAGATTCAAATGTTTAAATTTGAGGCTTTATTGGGTGATGATGATGACGATTACGATGGGTAAATGGCTGGTTAAGTGTAACGATTACCGATGGGTAAATGGTGGTTAAGTGTGTCGATTACCGGTGGGTAAATGGATGTTTAATCATGCCGATTACGATGCGCATTTATATATGTCAGAGCGTCGATTGCATAGCGAGTACAAGAATAGCCTCCATTCCTTCTTCCTTCTAATGCATGCCGTTGCATCGCGCGTCGAACCTTGCCGACTCTTCTTCTCGGCGTGCACCGTGAAGAAGGGAAGCGGTATCTCCGATTGCTGCCGTGAATACCGCGGGCGGCAATAAGGTTTCGGCAGCGCATCTGCGCGACCAGCATCGCGCGCTGCGCGACATCTCGTTTACGCGATCGCATCAAGTCTGCGCTTCGCTCTTCATCGGACCCATCCGTAAGTCTACCGTGTGATTGATAGACTTGTTTACATCCGGTTTTCATATATTGTGAAGTACAATGAGTTATGCGCTATCGATCTTGTTTTATGCATCATTAGTCTTTTGCAATATTTGCCTTCTAATAAAATCGGAATTAAAATATTGCCTCATTTTCAATATTCGAAACTTTATTGTAAACTTTGTTGCAACACAACTATGGTGGAGCTTCGATGCTATGAAACACGAGAGGTTTTCGTCGTAATTTCAGTAGATGGCGGACTAGAGCCAAGTTCGCTCATGTCTTTGGGGTGTGGTGGGTAATCCACCCACGATATCCGTTCTGATTGACCAGATATATGCGATTCGATAATGCGAACAACACTACTCTTGGTCGCCTTCGACCATTCAGCGGATCATCTCTATGATGTGTACATGGACTATAAGTCCGCCACAGAGTTGTGGGATGCACTAGAGCACAAATATGCAGAGGCAGAGGCTGGTCGTTGGCTCTACATGTGTGAGCAATTCTTCGACTTTACCATGGATGAGGCTAAGTCCATAGTTGGACAAGCTCATGATCTCCAGCTATTGGTTGGTGAGATTGCTCATCTGGGCTGTGTGTTGCCTCCTAAGTTTGTGGCTGCGGGCATTGTCGCCAAACTTCCTGTTTCTTGGCGGGATTTTGCTACTAGCTTGAAACACAAGAGGGAAGAGATTTCTGTTGAAGATCTCATTGCTGCCCTCGATGTGGAAGAAAAGGCAAGAGCAAAAGATGCACCCAGTACTTCTGGTCAGAACAATGCAAATTTCATAGAGAAAAAGACTGTTGCAAAGAAGTACAAATCCAACAAAATGAACAAGACAACTAGCTTTAAGAAGAAAACTGAGAAAAAGGATATAAAGAACATCACGCTTTGTGTGTGGGAAAACGGTCATATGGCGAACATCTGTCATTTCCGCAAAGCGAGAGATGGTGAACGACCAAAGAAGAAGGTCATCAACGTGATCATGGCGAGGCCTCGACTTGAGGAGGGTATAGTAATTCTCCGTTGTTTTTTCAGATGTCAATCCACCGATTGGTGGGTTGATACTGGTGCTCATGTTCACGTATGTTACGATATTTCCTTGTTTTCTTCTTACCAGCGCGAGGGCTTCCTCCTTCCTAATGGGAAGCGGGTCGCATGCTTCGCTCTTGGTGTTGTACGGTAGAATCAAGTGTCGGACCGGTATTAATACACCGGATCCTCAGTGCATTTACGGACTAGTCCCATGATCGTAGCTAGTCCACAAAGTAAACAAAATGATAACAAATTCATATCGCAACTTTATTAATAAATAACAACAGAGTTGATTACAAAAGAGACTTACAGGCCAACAATAAAGTAAACACAGCGGAAGACGAAGAAGTTGTAGGGTCGGTTACCGCCACGTGCAATCGGTAGGGTAGCGGCCTAGTCGTCACGATCCACACCTGAAGTGAAGTCCTTTTCCTCTGAAATTTGTTTGCATAAAGCAAGAATGAGCACAACTTCCGTGCTCGCAAGTTACACCCGTCAAATAACATAATGACATGCATATATGGATGTAACAATAGAAGGGCTTATTGGTTTATTTGCATAAAGCAGCATTTCTTTTAAATACTGGTACTAAGTTCCAAAGCAATTATTTTATAACTAAAATTTATAAAAATTCTCAATTTTATAGTCATATAACATTCACACATGAATAGTGAATGATACCCTCCTATCACATGGCTTCCTGCCCAATTCTCATCTGGATAAACCAGTTTTGAAGAAGACTTTTCCAAACAAAAAACCAAAGTCTAACTTTGAGTAGTTCTGCTAGCATGTCCATGACCGCGGACACGGCTATTCGAATAGTTTTACACTCTGCAGAGGTTGTACAGCTTTACCCACATGACAAGACTTCTCTAGTTTGTCCGGCATATATCTATGCCACCGCTCACTACCTTTGGTAAGCGATCTAGAGCACGTGTCGAGGCCTTTACAATGTTCTGTCTTAATGTATTCGCGCCCGCTAAGGTTTCTCACGCCATTGGGTGACCATCCTCCGGAAGCCCCCTTCTGCGCCAGATGGGTCTATTGTCGACCAACACCCATACCAACAACATAGCACCAATGACACTAAGACATCACAAATTATTTAGCCAAGTCCCGACCCATACTTGGGACATGTGGTGGTACTGGTATGGCGTAGCATCATGCGCTCAAGACCGGTTCTTAAGCGACTTGGGCGACTTTCCATAAAACCCCTAGGCCTTAACACGACTCAGATTAAGCGGTGTATAAACCTCTGCACCCACCAATCATCCATTTCGCCAAGTCCAAACCCATTTTATTTTACTTTTCAAGTCATTTGTGAAACTCCCATGACACACCAATGCCAAGGGTACAATTTAAACAATAATTGATTATTGGCTGAAATTCCCCAAATCAGACAAGTTTGGTCTATAAGCATGGCTAAGCAATACGTTTAAAATGATCCTAGTTCATACTATCGTATCAACCAGGTTTTATCTAGGGTGTCAATGTTTTTGATTCAATATCAACATTGGTCATACAAAGGATTTAGGTATAACTATGAATTTAAAAACAAGAATTTATATTACTGAATATAAATAAGCATGCAGTAATAATTTAAAAGCAGAATATAAATAATTTAAAATAATGGGATCAATATGATCAAGGGTATAACTTGCCTTGCTTGATGAGGTGACGCAGATCACCTGATATTGAGGTGATGTTGTTTTCCTCAACAGGTCACCTAGTACTCACAAGTACTATCTTCAGGTAGTCCAAGTGTACGATCACGATGATCATACAGTCAAAATCAATCCTCTTATGTTGATCTTCAATCAGCGTCGAAATCTGATTCTCCGAAGTCGTCGAAAACTAACGTGAAAAGAAGCCAAATTCAAACTAAATTCAAATAACAATTCAAATGAACTCCAAATCAAATGATTTTGGTTTAGATAGCTAGATTATAATTTTATACAAATTTTGCAACTTGAATCACCCAAATCGGAGTTTGGATGCAAAAGATATGAATTTTGGAAGTTTGGAATTACATGGAATAATGAATTAGGGTTTAAAGGAATTATTGATCAAATGAACTCAAAATTAAATAATTTTGGTTTAGATGGCTAGATCTTGATTTTATAGGAATTTAGGAATTTGAATCGGCGAAATCGGAGTTCGTATGAGGGAGAACGAACCCCGGGAAGTTCTAAACCCTAATTTTTCAGATTTTATGAATTTCTGGAATTATTTTTCTATTGAAAAAGGGAATTATGACGCAAGCATGATGTCAGCCCTGAGAATTCCGGGTTTAAAAGAATAAAAATAAATTCTGACATGTGGGACCCACATGTCGGTCTCACGGCTCATGTGGACTAAGCCCACGATTGTTTGAGGCTGAGGGGAAGGTGGACCGGGCCATGTGGCGCTGGCCGGGCGTGAGTCTTGAGGTGGCGCCCATGTGGCGGCGTCGCGTGGCGACCACGTGAGACGAGTTGGCGGCGTGGCATCGAGGTGGCATCACGGTGGCGTGATGTGGCGACCACGTGGTGGGCCGCGTCGCACGGGGCGATGGCCGGCGATCGGCGGCGTTTGCCGGCGGCGAGAGGTGCCAAACGGAAGAGGAGGGTTCGGGATCGTGATGCTCACCATCTGCGGCGCTTCGGGGCGGAGAATCGCCGGCGGCAACGTAAAGCGGCGGCGCGCGAGCGGGTTGACGGCGGCGGCGAGCTCGGTGTCGCCGGCGAGCGGAGGTGCGCGCGATGTAGGCGGCAGTGCGGTGAAAGCTGCTGGTCGGCGGCGGACGCGCGGCGGCGGTGTCGGCGGCGCAATCCGCGCGGCGAAGAGAAAGCGGCGTCGGTGAAGAAGTGCCAGTCCGGCGAGTGGAAGCGAGAGGAGGAGTGGGTGGTGGCGATGGAATGAGGGTGAGAGCGCACGAGGCTCGCTTATAGGGCGGAGGGGCCGGAGCGGGAGATCGGCGGCGGGGATTACGGCGGTGACGGGTGATTCCGGCGATTCGCGGGCGGACGAAGGGAAAACGGTCGGGAGAGGCGGCGTGATGCGTGGGCATTGTCGCGCGTGGTCGTGTGAGAAAGAGGCGAAAATCACGGAGTTCTGAGCTCGGCGCGCGCAATGGCGGCGTTAAGCGCGGCCGAGCGGGAGGAAGAAGAAGGCATGGCCCTTGGATTCGCATCGGACGGCGCGGAGAGATAGGTGGCGTGGGTGTGTGGTACCGTCCGATGTGGATCGGACGGTTGGGAGGAGGAGAGGAGGAGCGGCGAGAAGCGGGCGGATGAATGGCGTGGTGAAGGGAGATGGGCCGAGGAGGTTTAGGCCCAAAGGGATTTAGGAATTTTAAATTGCTTTCTTAATTGATTTAATTCCAGAAATTAAAAAGGGCTTTAGAAAATAGCAAAATAACTCAAAAAATTATGAGAAAATTCACAGAAATTCCCTGAGGCATTTTGGATTTAATTAAAATATTTCCAACTTAAATTTGGCTATACTTTTTGCAAATAAATTATTTTGGCTTTGAAATAATTAGGAAAAAGCTTTTAAAAACTCAGAAAATCAAAGGAATTAATTAAATTTTTATTTTTGAGATAAAACCAAATAAGGCTTCAAGAACTTCAAATAAATTTTGAATTTTGACTTTTAAAACTTCAGGAATTCAAATAAAGTAATTAAACTCTGGCAAATTCTCAGAAAAACTAGTAAAATAATAATTTTATTTATTTTTATTTTGGTAACAGAACTTTGGGATGTTACATGAAGCTTACTTCAGGGAAGATTGTCCACTTGAAGAACGTGCAGCATGCTCCTACAATAAACAAGAACCTCGTTAGTGGTTTTGTTCTATGTAGGGACGGTTATAAGCTAGTCTTTGAGTCAAATAAAATTGTAATGTCTAAGTTCGGGAATTTTGTTGGTAAAGGCTATGAGAGCGGAGGCTTGTTCCGCCTAAGTACTTTAGAGTCTTGTTATAATCCAGAATGTTGCAATGGTTTAAATAAATGTGAGGCAAATATTTGGCATTCGTTTACTGTCATATTGGTTTTGATAGTATTGCTAGAATGTCAGATTAGATTTAATTCCAAAATGTGAAATTGTCAAAGGATCAAAGTGCGATTATGTGTGCAAGCAAAACAGCCTCATAAACCCTTTAAGGGATTAGAGGACGAAAGAACTTGGCACCATTAGATCTTGTTCATTGATTTGTGTGAAATGAATGGATTGTTGACAAAAGGAGGCAAAAGATATTTTTAACTTTTATTGATGATGCAACACGCTCTTGCTATGTGTATTTGCTAAAAACTAATGATGAAGCTTTAAACTACTTTAAGACTTATAAGGCCGAGGTTGAGAACCAACTAGAGAAGAAAATAAAAGACTAAGGTCCGATCGTGGAGGGAGTACATCTCTCATGAATTTTCTCAATTCATTACGAGCATGGAATAGTCCATGAATTTACACCACCATATTCACCCCAATCAAATGGGGTAGCTGAGAGAAAAAACCGCACACTAACGAACTTGGTTAATGCCATGTTAGAGAGTCTTTGGTATGCCTAAGACATGGTGGGGAAGCTATATTGTGACACCTTTCGTCCTAAGCAGAGTAATCACTAAAAGAGTGATATTACTCCATATGAGGATGGAAGGAGAGAAAACCCAATGTCAATTTTCTCGCGAACTTGGGGGTGTTTGGCCAAGGTCAATATACCATTCAGAAAAAGAGAAAGCTTGGACTAAAACAATCGATTGTATTTTTCTAGGATATGCTCATAATAGCACTGACCTATAGATTTTTAGTAGTTAAATCGAAATTCTGAGATTATTGCTAACACAATAATGGAGTCTAGAGATGCTTCATTCTTTGAGGATTATTTTCCTATGAGAACAATGACGATGCTTCACAAGCGAGAATGTTCAAATTGAAAATATTGAAAGTGAGAATAATCAAACTTCTGTACTTTCCACCATCTACGAACCAATATGTGATATCCACGAGGAGGATAACAATCTAGTCACGAAGCTCTTCGTAGGAGCAAGAGACAAAGGGTTGAAAACCTTTGGTGATGACTTTATTGTATACCTCGTGGATGATGTGCCAAAGACCCTTTCAGAGGCTTATGCATCTTACGATCTTGAGTATTGGAAAGAAGCGATCCGTAGCGAGATGGACTCTATCATGGCTAATGGGACTTGGGAGATACTGATCGTCCTATCGGGTGCAAACATGTAGGATGTAAGTGGATCTTTAAAAAGAAACTAAGGCCTGATGGTACTATTGAGAAGTACAAGGCAAGACTTGTGGCCAAGGGTTACACCCGAGAAGAGGAGAAGATTTCTTTGATACCTATTCTCCTGTCGCATGGACTAACCACCATCAGAGTGCTCCTTGCGTTAGCATCTTCTTATGGTCTACATGTCCATCAAATGGATGTAAAGACAACTTTTCTTAATGGAGAGTTGGAGGAAGAAATCTATATGGATCAACATGATGGTTTTGTGATTTCTGGACAGGAAAATAAGGTATGTAGATTATTGAAATCCTTATATGGTCTAAAGCAAGCACCTAAACAATGGCACGAGAAATTTGATAACACTTTAACATCTGCTGGCTTTGTTGTGAATGAAGCTGATAAATGTGTATACTATCGTTATGGTGGGGTCAAGGAGTGATCTTGTGCCTATATGTAGATGACATACTTATATTTGGAACAAACAACTGCCAGTAATTTGAGGTCAAATCTTTCTTATCTCGATGCTTTGATATGAAAGACTTAGGAGAGCGGATGTCATTCGAATATTAAATTAATCAAAACGAGGATGGGATTACTTTGAGCCAATCCCATTATCTTTGAGAAAATCTTAAGTTGTTTTGGCTATGAGAATTGTAAAATTTCTCCAACGCCTATGATGCAAGCATTAAGCTTCAAAAGAACTAAGGGTTAGGAAAAGATCAATTAAGATTTTCACAAATTATTGGATCACTTATGTATCTATACGGTGCTACAAGACACGACATATCATTTCTTTGTGAGCAAATTAAGTCGGTTTACTTCTAACCGGGAGATGATCACTGGGAGGCACTTGAGAGAGTATTGCGCTATTTGAGAGGCACAACCTCATACGAATTCACTATCTGGGCATCATACGTATTAGAAGGATATAGTGATTCAAATTGGATCTCGATGCAGATGAGATCAAAGCTACAAGTGGTTATGTCTTTACACTAGCAGAGGCTGCAGTTTCATGGAGGTCGTGTAAGCAGACTATATTGACGAGGTCAACTATGGAAGCGAACTTGTAGCACTAGACACACTCTTGTTGAAGGTGAATGGCTTAGAGAGCTTCGTTGGACTTGCCAGGTTGCGAAACCAATACCAGCAATCCTAATGTCTTGTGATAATCAAGCGGTGTTGATTAAGGTTACAAGTACTAAGGATAACATGAAGTCCTCGGACATGTGAAGCGTGAAGCTTAAATCATCGAGAAAATTGAGGAACTCGGAGTGATTCTTGTGAATTATATACGCATTGAGAAAAATTTGTGAGACCCTTTCACAAAGGGCTAGCACGGAAGCGATTTCCGTTGCGTCTATGGACATGGAATGAGGCCCATTGGAGTTACAACTCAACGATAACCCATACCTTTTTATCGAGATCCGTGACTTAGGCAATGGGAAAAACAAGTTCATGTTGTAACAAGAGAGTATATATTCATTGAATCCATGTCCTAATAGACAAATTACTCTCATTGTATGGAAGGATAGCATAAAGCCTTAATATATTACATTTGTCCAAATGAGGAAAAGGTATTAGCTCAGGATACCTAGAAAGAATATACCTACTTGAGCCCAAGCTGTGAGTCGCGATTCACGAGAATAGGGCATTCTCTAGAAAGCTCATGAGCGAGATAAGGGAGCATGACCAAATAACACTCCGTTTAAGCGCGGTTCTTTAATGACCTAGTATCGATTGAGATTTCAAGTGAAATCTAATAACAAAAAGCTGTGAATTCAAGGTATGGTCCATTCATCAGTGTGAGAAGATGAATCTTGTCATTCTAGGTGCAAGTTCAACCGTGCGGGACTTACACTAAAAAGCGGTATATTAATGATACTTGACACAATATCTTTGATATCCTTTTTGCTTCTTGCTTTGGAATTGGTGGGGGATTGTTAGAAATTGGCTCATATGAGTGATGCCCATTTTCTATAATTCCAAAGCATTTATGGGTTAGTACCATATTGCTAAGGCAAGGTGGAGGTGACCAACATATAAGGTGGAGTCCTTGCCACTCCTTGAAACATGTAACACATGGATGAGGATGGCATGAGGAGACTCTCGGCTAAACACACTGCCTACGCTGTATGCGCGTTCGCGTATTTTCGCGTGAAAAATCGCGTGACTTGTGACTTGGGACGCGTGACCGTGCCGTGACGTGGCGCATCATTTGGCAGACCAAGTCCACCTTATTTTTTCTGAACCATGCATCTCTCTCTCTCTCTGTTTGAATGAGATTCAAATGTTTAAATTTGAGGCTTTATTGGGTGATGATGATGAGCGATTACGGTGGGTAAATGGCTGGTTAAGTGTAACGATTACGATGGGTAAATGGCTGGTTAAGTGTGTCGATTACGTGGGTAAATGGTTGTTTAATCTGTCGATTACGATGCGCATCTATATATGTCCGAGGCGTCGATGCATAGCGAGTACAAGAATAGCCTCCATCCTTCTTCCTTTTAATACGTACTCTCATCGCGCCGTCGAACCTTGCCGACTCTTCTTCTCGGCGTGCACCGAAGAAGGGAAGCGGTATCTCGAACCGTTGTTGCCGTGAAGACACGCACGGGCGGCAATAAGGTTCGGCAAGCAGCGCATCTGCGCGACGCTTCTTTGCTGCTGGCGACATCTACGTTTACACGCGCATCAAGTCTGCGGCGCTTCTGCTCTTCATCGGACTCATCGTAAGTCTCGTGTGATTGATAGACTTGTTTACATCTCGGTTTCATATATTGTGAAGTCTGATGAGTTATCTGCTATCGATCTTGTTTTATGCATCATTAGTCTTTTACAATATTTGCCTTCTAATAAAATCTGGAATTAAAATATTACCTTTATTTTCAATGATTTGTTCTCCACACTGGCATGTTTGGGTTTGGGGGATTTTCCGAATCCTTATTGTTTTAGTTCCAAAAATTTCCAGAGAACCTTCTTGACTGAGATGAACAGTCCCGTAATAAGGCTCCTAGATATTACCCAAACTCCTATGGCTTTCGCTCACACATCCAAACAGAAGCCTCGACAACCATATGTACATGTTCACCTTATAATAAAAATCACTTTCAGAATTGAGATGTGACAATTTACATGGCCAAAGAATGAATCCCAGAATTGACAGATTTGTTCCATCTCCTCATGAACTAGATCAAGCGACAAGCAAGAAATACGCATCTAATTTACTCCCTCCAGCCACAAATACATGTCCTTTTGGATATTGATACGGTCTCTAAAACACAACTTTGACCATAATTTATATTGTAACATAGTTATAACACCCAATAAAATTATAATATTGAGAAAATAATTTTCGAGACAAATCTATACATACGATTTTCTGTATCCACTCTAAATATCTAAAAATATAGTGATAGCCAAAGTTTTAAAAATTTGACTGGCATATAACCCAAAACGGCATGTATTTGTACGGAGGCGGTGCTGTTTAACACACCAAAACCGAAATAGTCACATAACAATCAATAAAATGGGAAAATAAACATATCCTTGCCTTACGTGCAATTGCCAATGTAAAATAGAGGTAGGCATTATATCTAGCACAAATTATTTATGTTTTTAATCTGCACCTACATCATGTAGTCAACAACATGATGTGTGAAATTCTAAATTCCAGTCATATACCGGATAATGGAATATATTTGTATCATGTTTCAAAGATATTCTTAAATAAATGATTTGCTTCTCCTCTGTGGTTGGTCCAAAGAATAACCTGATCATGCTGAATGGGATCAAGAGCTCAAATTTTAACTTCCATTAACCACTTTGGTTGAATTCACAACTTAGCTATACCTCTAGCTGATCAAAAGGATATTTACAGGGGGGAAACAAAATAATAAATCAGATGATCAAGATTATTAACTGTTTAACCTTTGATTCTTTCTCCACTTGGCACCTCCTTTGTGCAGGGCAGAAGTACACCTCCATATCAGGCAGTGGTTTTCAGGTTTCACCCTACCATTGGTGATGAACTACGGAGGTTCTGATTTTGGTCCGATCTTTCGATGAGAAGATAAGTTCGGTAGAAGTCGTTCAACTCTCACGATCGACTCACGAACTCAAGGCTCGAAACCACTGCGATCATTGAACGCTCGACAAGTCGTTATCAACCGTGCACGAATACCCGGATAACCTTACCACGAAGGTCAATTCCTGCATACACCGAAGAAGCACGCAAGAACAAGGTAAAATGCAATCTGAAATTATAAATAAGATTGAAATACTTGACAAATTAGGATTCCGAAGCGGTATTATGGTTGGTCTAATTGATACAAGCCAATACACGAAGTTACATTGTAGCTAACTTTTAACTCAACAAAATCCGATGAAGACTAGAAGGGTGTGACCTCCTTAAATAGGGGAGGAGCCATACATAGATAAGATCTAAGGGGTGGTACTATTTATGATACTGTTCATATATGAACAGTGATATGTGAACAGTACATGCCGCCTAGGGTGACACCTTCCCTAGGGCCCAAGCATTATAAGGCCTAATTTTGCCTAAACAGGTGATGTGACACTTTCTTTGGATGATTGCGGCATGTGCAGAAAGAATTTGAAGGTGGAGCCAGATCCATTGGAAAGAGGACGAGATAAGCTTTCAATCAAGTACTCGTGGACCTTAAACGGAGTTCGTATGTAAAAGTTATGCTCGTTTGAAGTCGAGACTGTCTCCGGAGGCCGAATTGGATTCAGTAGATGTCCAACTTGATATCTTACTTGGCTTGTACAAAAATAACGTGGTGCTTTATAAATATACATTTTCATCATTAGATAGTATCGTATAGTTCGTATAATAAAAAGGTACTTCTAAAAACGAGCTCACCTGATAATTTAAATGAAATGTACAAATTTTTGTAATTGGAATAGCAAATATAGCAAATATGATTATATCTATAGGAGTCATATCCTCATCAATTGGGTGGAAGAATCACAAGCATATCTAGAGAGAGACCGGTTCCAGACAATGAAAGCCCCTGCTGCAGCTGCTCATGGGTTGTTCCTTGTGGATAGACATCAAGTTATTATCCACTTGCTTTGGATGGCTACGGCCCAGTTCTTGCCTAATTCCCTTGTCTCGATCACCACTCGAATTATTTTTGCTCCATTTCTTCATTCATTCCTCAGCAGATCAATACAACAGCTCAGGTCAACATCAGCAAGAAGAATCAGGAGGCGCCGCAGGATAGTTTAAAGAAAACAGAGAAAAATTTCATGGTCTCATCGATTTTAATATTGTTTACCACTCCATAATTTTCATGCCCTTGCGGTCTTCCACCACCGTGTAAATCATTAATCATTATGTCAACAAGATCATTTCAGGTCATTTGGAGTTAAAAGGATTTAGTTATGATTTTCTAAGTTTTAAATCTAAGACATGATTAATTTCAGTATTAAAGACTCTTGCAAAACCTATACTAAGCTAAAGTACTTTAACAGATGCATTTATAGAACTTTAGTTTGTTAAATTTGGACTACAGAGAAAAAGTTATGCAATTTTGAAGTTTAAAACAACTAATATGTGCAAATAAAAGCTTCTCGGACTAAATCTGGAAAACCCATAAAGCTGGGAGGTCGTGGGCGTTGATCAAAGATCGCACGGCTCACGATCTCGAATGCTAAAACCCGCACGAGCTCACGGGCGCAAAGACTTGCCGCGCTAGGAGGTCTTAGCCGTTGATATTGAATCCAACGGCTCACCATCGGATGCACAAACACCGCGAAGGAGGTCCTCGTGCACTAGGGAGTCGTGGCCATCGATCCGGATCCGCGGCCCGAGCTCCACGAGGAGGTCCGGCTATCTAACTAAGGGGGAGGTGCGGGACGGTTAAGATTTCCGAGGGAGGTCTTAACGGTCTAGATCTCGAGCGGAGGAGGACCCAAGCGGTGAGCTAACGAGAGGTCTTGGCGGCTAGGATCCCACCGAGGAGGTCCCAAACGGTCACGATCTCAAAGGGAGGTCCTAAGCGGGTTTTTGCAGAGCGAGGTGCGGACGGCTTAGATCTCCCTAGGAGGTCATAAACGGTCCAGATCGAGGCGAGGAAGGTCCTAAAGCCACCGATCTAAGGAGGAGGTCCTGCACAGTCAAGATCTCTAGGGGAGGTCCGACGGTTAAGATGGAGCGAGGAGGTCCTATGAGAGCAGTGTTTAATAGAGAGAGGTCCGGACGGTTCGGATCTTGGTGGGGAGGTCTGAGCAGCCCGATTTAAGCGAGGGAGGTCTTGCGGTCTTCTTCACAAAGGACCGAGGTGGTCTTTTGCAAAGAGGACCCCAAGGAGTAGTTTTGAAGGTTTTCTTTACAAAAGACCGGGGTGGTCTTTTGCAAAGAGGACCTCAAGGAGGTCTTTAGGGTGGCTTTTTACAAAAGATCGCGAGGAGGTGTTTGCAAAGAGGACCTCGGGAAGGTCTTTTGCGGAAACACAAGGTGGTCTTATACGGCTAAGATTTACGGGGTGGTCCGGGCGGCTAGGATCACCACCAGGGAGGTCCAGAGACTTAGGATTTTGCGAAAAGATCCTAAGGCCCAGTCTAAACTTGAGAGGTCGGGGACGGCTAAGATTAGCCGAGGAGGTCCAAGAGTGGATTTAATGGCGCAGACCTCCCAGTGAGGCGCTAAGACACTTAATGCATCTAATGATTGACCATAATTGAATCTAACGGAACACTTAATGACTAAGGCCATGGCCTACACGTCGCTGACTCATCGGCACAAATTAGGACACAATTAATGCACCAATGATGAGCAATGATTTGAGCATTAAAGTGGTCCTAAGAAGAAGATGAAACGGAGGTTTTGAACTGACAAAACCCGAGCGTGCACAGTGGCTTACCGCCGGCGATGTGGATCTCCACGGCGGAAACCAAAGGCACGGATGAGCTCCAAATAGGACGGAGAACCTAAGGGTGCCAAAAGCTACACCAAAAGCACCACCAACCGGCGCTGGCCGAGATAACCGCCGGAGACCAAACGCGGCCAAAAACGAAAACCGAAGAGGTCTAATGGGATCGGGTTTTGGGCCAGAAGTACTCACCCGGATTGAAGGAGAATTGAGAGTGGTCGCGGTAGCTCTGGTGGCGGTGGAGGTCGCCGGAGATGAAGAAGACGAGCTCCGCCACGAGCAAACAAGCTCCACCTTGTCAACCTCTGTGAAGGTCGAACAAAGCAAGTTAGGGAGGCTCGAGGTGACCAAAGGAACAAGATGATCGCCACTATTGCAATGTTGAACCTTGAAGCTCGGAGGAGCCGGAGAGCTCAATGTCCAAACAATGGTGGCAATGGCTTTCGGCGTTTGAGCACAAGAGCAGAGAAAGAACTAGGGGTGCAAGAGAGTGACTAAAAGAACTAAGAGAGAAAGCTTGAGCTTCAAATATAGCCGGTGGAAGGATGGCAAAGTCGTAGGGTGCGAGCTATAGTACACATGAGGTGATGGGAGTAGGTTGTCGAGAGACTTTTGAGCAAAGGGTATGCGGACATTTAATGTTGGCGGCACATAGCCGATTTGTCGACCCTAGAGTTGACAAGGCACTTGTCCCTCGCCATGCACAAAATTTGATAACGCCAGCCCACCCGGCAGCTGAGAGGACCAGTCAAAAGAGCCCAACGGCTAAAATCACCAGAGCCCCACTAGGGAGGTCGTGAGTGTTGGATTGAAATCCAAGGGCTCGGATCTTGAGCCAAGTATTAGAGGTCCTAACACTTAGGGAGGTGAGCCGCAGATCTCAAGAGAGATGGCCCACGATCACCCAAGCGCTAGGGTGGTCGTGGAGGGTCGAGGAGTCGCATGGTGGGAGGTCCTTTACAAAGACCCGAGGAGGTCTTTGAGGTTGGCTTGCTAACCTTGAGCTGGACATGGTGTAAAATTTCTAGAGGTTTTTGTGCTGAGCATTTTTCTCCAGAAATTATTCAATGTTTTGAGCTAGGGTTTGACTATGAGTCAAGCAAGTTTGATTGACCCTAAAACTATTTCAATTTCCATCACATATCAACCCAAGAACTTAGGAAAAGATTTCCGGAGATGATCCCTTGTGACTTTGTAACCCATACTTTGTACAATAATTGTTTAGCGAAATACATCCTAAGAAAAAGATTTCTACTCATTTTCTTACATTTAAAACACAAGTTGAAAATGGGGATGTTACAATTTCCCATGCCTCGACCACCACCCAGCTCGCCACTAGAGCCGTTGGCGCCGACTCCCATCGCCTCCCCGAGAATCCTCTGTTTCTCTATCTCTGTTCTTCTTTCTCCTTTTCACTGACCGTGGACCACACTCGCCATAGAGGGATTCTTCTTTGTCTGTTTCACTGACTGTGGGCCCCACTCATTCTAGAGGGAAGGGTATAAAGGTTATCTTGTAGTGTTTCTCTCTCTAAAACAACGGATAATAATATAATACTCGCCTTAGTGTCCGAGAGATAATATCCACAAATTTGAGAAAGCCACGTTTTTTGGTATCCGCTAGCTAAGAAACAAAATTTCAGTGCTCTGTAGCCAATTTTGCAAGTAAATTACACTTTTATGCTTGTGGTTTACATTAGTTACTCGACAATTTTTTAAGGAAAAATTGGCTACAGGACACTACAGATTGGCATCATTTGCTAACGGACATCCAAAAATTATGGTTTCGCCAGAACACACTGACAAAAGGTGTAATTTTATCGTAAGATACTAAGCGATTATTATATTATTTTGGGTGAAAGAGGAGAGAGAAAGCACACGAAATGTCCCTTTTGCCCTTCGGTCTCCTTCTTCCTCTTCTCTTCACTCATCCATTCCCCATTTCTTGCTTCGTAGAAAGCTTCGCGCGCATCTCCTTCTTTGCTCCATGGTGGTTTGCCATTTGTCGGCTTGGCCCGTCGCCCCGCATGCTCGCGCACGCCCTTGCGCCCCTCGGCTCGCCTCTATGCCTCCTTGCCGGTTGCCCCTCTTCGTGGGGCTCCGCTGCCGACACCCCTCCACCGCGATGAACCGACCGCGTCGCCATAGGCTTACGTCACCGGCTAGCCTCAACTCGCCTCTGACACCATTGCCGGCACAGGTGAGTTCCACTCGCTCCCCTGATGCTCATACGCTGCCTTTCTCCCCCTCCCCCTCTCCGGTGTCGTCGCCCTCCTCCTCCCTCGAGCGGCGCTGTCCGCAAGAAGAGGGTCGGGCTCGCCATCAGCATCCTCGACCCGTCGCTCTTGCCATCGCGTTCGTGTTCTTTGCTTGGGTGTCCGTCAAGAAGCTATGACCACGGTCTTCGACTGGATGCTACGACCACGTAGCATCGACTCGATACTTCGACCACTGGAGCTTCGACTGCTACAGTACTCTTACGACCACTGTAGCTTCCGACCACACTCTTTGACTGCTACAAGAGTGTTGCGGGAGGCGATCGATCGACAAGGAGGAGACCAAGGAGGGGAACGGGAGCAAGAACGTCAACTTGGTGGATTGGGTGTGGCGGTTACACGGCGAAGACCGGCTAATCAAGGCGCGGACATGGTCGAGCAGGCACCGTGGTCGTAATGGTCAAAGCTAAGCGAGCGCGGCGGATCGGTGCCCTGCGTGCAAGGCACTAACCGATGTCGTGGCGCCGCTCATCCGGTCATCCTCGCGAGATATTCGGTGGAGATCCGATCGGCGAGGCCGCTAATCAAAGCGGCGGATGTGCGATTGGCCACGATGGTCGTAGCGCAGCACCGTGGTCAAGCCGCGATGGTCGTGCTACAGCAGCGTACAAGCCGGCGCGCTGGTGCTCACTGCGTGCAAGGCACTAGCCGGGATGTCGTGGCGCGCTCATCCGGGTCATCCTCGCGAGATATTCGGTGGAGATCCGATCGGCGAGGCAAGCGGCCAACGTGTCGGCCATCTTTGGGCTCACGTTGCGTCGACGCGGCGTTCCTCGCCTGTTTGTGCCGCCTCAATCGCCACCTTCGCATACTCGCGCGGCCGGGCGGCGGGCGGGCCCAAGCCGGTGGAAGCTGGAATCAGCGAGCGGGGGGATGCATGAGCAGGGAGGCGAGCCGAGGGGCGCAGAGGCGTGCACGAGAATGTGGCGGGCGGTGGGCCAAGCCGGCGGCGCCGGACCACCATGGAGCAGCAAGGAGATGCGGTGCCAGAAGCTTTGCGGCGAAGCATAAAACATGAAAGCAAGAAATAGGGAGTGGATGAGTGAAGAGAAGAGGAAGGAGACCGAAGGGTAAAAGGGACATTTCGTATGCTTTCTCTCTCCTTAATGTCAAAATATAATAATCGCTTTGATGTCTTACGACAAAATTACACCTTTTGTCAGTGTGTTCTAATGAAATCATGAATTTTAGATATCCATTAACAAAGGATGCAATTTTCACATTTTTTAAACAAGCACATGTATGGTTGCTAGAGAACAGCTATGGTTGTTAATATTCGACTGGATCGGATCAAACTGAAGCCTGAACCTACCTAGAATTCTTTACTCCTGTATTTTGTGACTGGATCGGATCAAACTGAAGCCGGGACCTACCTAGAATTCTTTACTCCTGTATTTTGTAATCTCCAAATCAACCTGAGCAATCAGGCTAATTAAGCTCACCGAATCGTGCTCTCCGATTTGCCACTCCCAACCCTTTACCCGAATCGAAGCTTCTAGCAGCAAGCATCCAACCCAACCGCACCATTTGTGGAAACAAAAGCTGGCCTTTGTAGTACTCTCCATCAGCACACCAAACCGCAATTAATCGCGTACATAATCAGGACCCGCTGGCTATAGAAGCAAAGCCCACGATTCGCGCCCGGCCATTCCCCGCCACCAATCCCAGCCTTCCGCCAGCCCCACCACTGCATTTCGCCAAAAATCCCATTATTATTCGCACCAACACAGCAACCAGAGAGAGCTAATCCAAGCCAAGCCGAGAACCGCGCGCCACGACGCTCTGCTCTGCTCTGCTCTGCTCTGCTTGGAGTGGAGTGGCATCCTAGCTAGCTAGTAGCTGAGTGGCATGTCGACGACGGCGGCGTCGCAGCAGCCGCACGGGGGCGGCGGCGGACGGGGTGCTGCAGCAGCTCCGGCGCGACGCTGGAGCTCGTGGGGGTGTTCACGGCGGTGTGCCTGGTGCTGTACGGGGTGATACTGTACTTCAACTACCTGTACGTGCGTTGGAGCGGGCGCGACGGCGTGCACCGGACGGACTCCGGCCTGGCGGGGCCGGCGAGGAAGAGGGCCGGCGGAGGGGGGCTCGATAAGGCGGCGCTGGCGGCCATGCCTGTGTTCGGGTTCAAGGCGGAGGCGGGGGCGGTGCCGGTGGAGTGCGCGGTGTGCCTGAGCGGCATGCAGGACGGGGACGCGGTGCGCGCGCTGCCCGGGTGCAAGCACGCGTTCCACGTCGGGTGCATCGACGCCTGGCTCTGCGCACACGCCACCTGCCCCGTCTGCCGCGCGCGCCCCGCCCTCCCGCCGCCGATGAAGGACGGCGGCAAGGCGGCCGAGCCCGCCGGCCGGCAGCCGGACCTGGAGAGCCAGTTATAGCGTGCGCGCTCTAATTAATTAAGACGCGGTTAATTTAGCTCTGCGCAAAGGTAGGTGGTAGGTGGTAGCTCCTGCATGCGTGCTGCTTCTCTGTCTTCTTGGAAGCGTCAATGATTAGCAGCTGGCTAGCCCATGAGCAGTACATAATTTTGGTGTTAATTTGCTTGGATTGGGACGGATAATGTTCGGCTTGCACTTCTACTTGTAACCTTGACTTGTGCATTGGTGATCCGTGTAAAGCTTCTCAAATCACTTTGTACTGTAATCTTGTTCCTTTTTACTAGCTCGTTTGAATAATACCATTGTGCAGTTAACGTCACACCACATTGTTGCATTGCACAAGCAATATGTTTTTTTTTTTTTGTGTGTCAACCATGTTAGCAGTTGAACTCTTGTGTTCCAAAATAGTACATATATATACCATTTCGCAAAATTTGTGGTATTACACGACGAATGATCTCATCTAAACGTTCGTTCATTCCTTAAACCAAAACTAGCCGAATTTCCCGCACAATTATGCCGCTAGATATTACATTGCATGTGTTTATATCGAAATATAGAGATGTACTTGTTATACAACTCTACTGCCCATGATAGAAATATAGTTGTATTCCTTATACAATTGTAAGTCTTTAACAGCTCTACGCGATTAATCTGAACACACCAAAATTGACATCGTAGATTTCTTTTTCCCTCCGATTAACGTGGCACTTCCTTTGGTTCACAAAAACAAGTCATTTTGGATATCGACACAGTACCTGAAAAGCAATTTTGACCACTAACGCTATTATAATATATTTGTAAAACTCAATAAAATTATAATATTATAAAAGTACTTTTGAGATGATTCTATACATATAATTTTCATGTATCTAATATAAACATTTTAAAAGATATTAATAACCAAAGTTTTCAAAGTTTGACTATACACATTCCAAAATGACTTGTTCTATGAATTGAATGAAGTAATTTATAGCCCTTGAGAGCAAATGTTGTAGCTTATATTGCCTTTGCTTTAATAATAGATAGATAGATAGATAGCCTATTATCACACTGTGGTATAAGGGCACGTACAATGGTACAGACAGCTGTTGTCTATAACAACTCTCTATGTCATCTGTAGACAGTACTAAAGTTAGCTCATGCAATGGGTTGTCTTTTTACTTGTCTTTATAGATCACATAATCTTTTAATGCTTTCATGGACCTGAGAAATGTGATTGGATAGCATCATTGGTTCTGGTGATACAGTCGGCTACAGGATTGTAAACAACATATTTCTCTCTCTTTATTCTTTTTCATTCACATCCGTTTAAATCCTACATAACAGAAACTATAGACAACTGATATAAGTCCATTATACACCTAAGTAAATTGGTGTTTCAGACGTAGACAGGAAACCTAAAGTAGTAAAGATTGCACAATTAAGTAATTAACCAACCAGCAGGTTGCATTCTAGCCAGTCAGGTGGATGGTTGATCCCATGCACGGCTGAAGGGGACATTGCAATTGCTTTGGATGAAACTACATTCTTTAATACCTTGTTCAAGGAACTTTTTTTTTATTTAATCTATTTTTTAAAATATTTTAATGATAACATCTCTTTAACTTTATTTTCAATTTTGATCCTTTGATCACATCACAACACGTGGTGTGGAAAAAACACGTTGTCATGTCACGGACCTCGACGTGACAAACGGGTGCTGTCACGCCGCCCCTCTTGACATGACATAACTTAGCCCCAAAATAGACACGTGTTGGTTTGGAGGACTATCGTGGCAGCTTTGATCATGCCGTGGTACGTGTGGTGACAGAGTGTTTTTATTACACAACGCGTTGTAGCGTGACCAAAGGGTTAGAATTGGAAATAAAGTTAGAAAAATGTTATCTTTAAAATATTTTTGAATAATGAATTAAATAATTAAAAAAAGTTTCTGTTCAAGAGTCGTCGGATCGGTGAGATTGAGGCTTTCAGCACTCGCACAACGACACCAAGTATTTGTTTTTCCTAAGCTTACGGCATATAATACTTGAATATTAGCGACAAAACAGCCTTTGTACGAAGAGCATTTCTTTATTGAATAATGGATAGTAAATTAGTAATATTTCTAGGGAGGCTAGCGCAACACTTTTTTACTTGGGTTTGATTATGTATTGCGTCCATTGTCGAAAGCGTAGCTTGTCACCTACATTTTTTTTAAAGATTTTCTTTTCTTTTCTTTTTTGCGCCGTTTGATTAGGATTCGAACCTAGCAGGCCAAACCCTTCGGAACACACATGTTAGATGTACCATTGAGTATGTAAATATGTTTTCAGAACACTACAATTCTCGTGATGGTAAATCTATCGTAGAGTGACGTTCTCATGCAACTATACCAAAGGAAAGGACTAAGCCTAACTCAATTGGGGAAGGGAATTTGCTTTGGGGAAGGCCTCACGTGATTTTTTTCTCTCAATTGGTGGAAGGTGTGGGTGGAGATCTCTTCAACTCGAATTTGGTGTTTATTTCTTTTTAATTAAATTTAGGTGTTTATTTCTTCTTAGTTAAATTGATTCCTATTTTCTCCGAGGAACCCACATTTTCGTTAAAAAAAATACCAATATATATATATATAGTGGAGACGTCCAATCAGTGAAGGACTATATAATTCATTATGGCCTCAGGTCACTTCAACCTCACTTCAAGTGCACATAACTCTAGAATTGATGTAACTTGAACGAAAGCCCTGTCATGCGCTGATTGAACCCCAACGTTTACCTCGTTTACAAATCAGATAGCTAGACACCAAAATGCTTAGCTTGCTTGTGTTCGTTTGCTAGCCATCAGTTACTTTTAGCTTGTAGATTTTAGCTGGTAAAAATCAAGTCCATATGTTCCTTTTCCAGATCAAAGTTCATCTTCTAAGTAAAAAGTGTTTCCTTTCCTCCCTGTTACCTTTTGCCCAATGTCCATCAGCCGCTTCTCTCTCTCTACACCACTCTTGTGCCTTCACACCCTGGTTACCGCACCTAAGTAGCCATTGACCTCATTTTACTATCACAATCGCTAGTTTTGAGTGCCCCACCCCCCTGAAAAAGTTAAGAACCAACCCATTAGACCCATGTTTCAAAAAGAAAAAGAAAAAGAAAAACCATTAGACCGTCGTTGACACGGATCTTTAAAATTCCACCCACTGACCCGTGGCTGTTGCTAATATAAAACAATTTGAACGAGAAGTGAGAACACGGTAAGAACAACATCCATTTTGGAAAAATTCTTGTATGCCACTGGAAATTTCTCGGGTCCCTGAAATGCCTCTGCACCTCTCTGTTTTACCACCAGCATGTTAGGATCTTGTTTCTTATTGTCACTTCCCTCAAGTCAAACATGGTTTACTACCATTAAGAGCGTAAAAGACAATACACCCTTCTTCCCTAACTCTTATCTTCTTCCTCTCTTTATTTTTGTAAAAAACAATCACAGGCATAATCTCAATCTCTATTGAAAAGATTCACTAGCAAATGACGTCAATGGCCACCAACCCAGCGAAGGTGGCAAAAGACAGAAAAGCGCACTAGCAAACCATTGGCGAAAGAGAAGACTTGAAAATTTCGATGGTATACAAGAGAGAACATGGCTCTTCTTAGTGGTCCACCGACGTGCATCACCGTCGCCATCACGTGCCGGCCCGTGGCCGCTGCCAGTTTTGGCACAAAACCCGCGGAGAAAAATTCCGAAGGTTCCCTCTTCGCTCCTCCACAGTCCACACGACGCCAAAGCGGCGCACAACTCCCAACCGCGCGCGCCCGCGAGGCAGGCGAGGCACGGGCACCGCAGCAAAAACGGAAATTTTCCGGCCTCCTCTTTCCCTCCATGGTCCACGCACGCTCGGGCTCGGCTCCGAGAACCGACCCCAAAACCCCAAACATTTCCGCCTCCGCTAAGATTCCCCAAAATTTCGAAGCCTCCTCGATCCATTAGAAATACCAGCGTCACCTCTCGCTGCTCCTCGCATCCCAATTCCCATCCCCTCGCGCGGTCTCCAGCTCGGCAGCTCCAAATCGCATCTCCTCGCCTGTAGCCAATTCCCAAGCCCAAATGGCTGTTCTTGGCTGCAGCAACAAGGAGAACGTCCCGCCGCCGCTGATGCCGCCGCACGGCGTTGTTGCCGTCAAGAGTCGCAGGATGAAGAGGCCGGGCTGCGTCAAGGCCAGGATGCGGGCGCCCCTCCGCGACATCACCAACCTCTTCCTCGCTCCGCGGCCGCCTTCGGCTGTGGGCTCCTCGGCAGCCGTGCCAGCGCGGTCGCGGGAGGAACCGGCCGCGCGGAGTGGGGCTCCAGATGGGGTTGCCGTGAAGGCGAGGTACTCGCTCAGGAAGGATTTCAGATAGCGCGCAGCGCGGTTGCCGGTTGGAGGATGTCACAGCATTCTTCTTCTTTCATTTTTTTTCTCTTGCAATTCATCAGCCGGATTGGCCGTTGGTTGATTCGGGGCATAGATTGTTGTTATGGGTAGGAGTAGGACAGATGAGTTGGAAATGGAAATGGATTGAATTCATGAGCTGAATTCTTGATAGTTCTCGTGCGTTGTTTGTTATGTCTCGGCCATTTGCATGTCGACTGTTCGATGGAATGCGTTGTTGTGTGCGTGCATCTCAGGAGCCCGTTTCTTTATATCGCTGTGATTCAGTGAGTAACGAAAGTGTTTCTTGGGTGGGGAGCTCAGAGCTGTTACTTTTTTTATTGAGATCAGCAGTTCATCTTACCGAGTTTGGATGGTTCATTCGTTTGTTTTACGAACTTCCAAACCGCGCCGGCAGTATTGGTCGATTTGTGCGGTTGTTGCGAATGTTTGCTTTTCGTTGCGCTTGTATGCGTCCCAGTAGCAAAATAGCCTTGTTGATGATGCGGCCAGGCTTTGCGCAGCTGCAATTTGCACCAGGTGGCCCCAGTAGCAGCAGCAGCAATTTGCACCAGGTGGCTCCCAGTAGCAGCAGCAGCAATTCAACGTTGCAGGAACTTGCTCTCAAGTCATGCAATTCAACGTTCAGAACATGGTACAAATTTAACAGTCAGCAGCAGTAGCACTAGCAGAAATTGAAGGTTGAAATCTCCCCACCTGAATACCTGATACAACATGGGACATAAGAGTACCGAAAAGATAATGCAAGCAAGATCAAAATGACTGGTGACTGGGTGAGCTTGCCTCAAATGTGCTTGCTAAAGCAAATGAACCACAAGGTACTAATCAACTGACAGAGCCAATACTGCATTAAACGAAGCAAGCGGATGTGTGATCATGCCAGTTGACTGATGACTGTAGAAAATTAGACAATAGAAGGAAGTGAGCAAATTAAACAATTAATTCCTACAAGTCCACTTCAGTTGACCAGCACATGCTACATAGAAGGTCAATTTCCGCACGGACCACATCACAGGGCACAGTATACAAAATGGAAGAACCTACGCCAATAAACCATTCCTGCATCTCAGCAACCAGAATACAGCTCTAGATACCTACGGAAAAATCAATATTATCAGTCAAAACAAATTTGTACTACTCATTGGTGCAAAATCCATTAAAGCTATATCTCACACTTTTTGCATGGTTCAGAGAGTAAACATTAACTTCAACATTGTGGAACTTATTACACGAAACCAACACTACAAACTGAGAACATCAATAGAAGAACAGTTAATTTGTACCAGCAAACGTTCAACTTCTATTGTTTTTTTGTACATGTGATCTTTATAGAAACTAAAAGATCAGTTTTATACTCTAATATCCCTCCTTATGCGCAGCAGCTTCCGGATCGGATCAGAGTTTGTGAAATATGACATGAGCGTGTATGGTACCAAGAACGAAGTAGATGAATCTCGTAGAGAGAATAAAAATAACGGCAACGAAGCAATCATGATGAGAGAGTGAGATTTGGTGAATCCGACCGCAAATTCCCTAAGCACGACCTCAAAAGAGTACAAAGAATTGTCGCTCTTTCAAAACCCTCTCGAACCTCTTTCCTCTCGTGCCCTCTGCTTTGGATGTGTTCCTCTTGCGTGACTTGCTTCTTGGATTCCTATGGCCACCTCTCATGGGTTTATATAGTCCCATAGTTCTACAAAGTGAAGTAGGAATCTACTCTAAAGAGAAGTAGGATTCATCTAGGAATTTGTGCAGCACACCTCTCCAAGTCCTAAAGAAATATGATTTGAGTTGCCCTATCTCAACAATCAGTGATTAGCCTCCATCAGAGACAAATACCGAACTGCCTAGCTTATCAAATCATTTGAAATATACTTTGTGTATGGGCATACGAGGGCCTCACGGGGTAAAAAGCAGAAACATCTAAATTTAGTTCATGGGTATACTTTCAAGAAATGTAAGAACTACTCGGTTACCAAAAAATTTGAAATCAGTCAAACTCATGCAGTAGAAGCCTCAAGCAAGGGATCACGCATAAAGAATTGGGATCTTTCAAGCTCATACACTCAATTCTCTCAATGCAATGCTTCCTCATCTTATTAATTGATACTTCATTCGATAGATGTCATTTTTTTACTTTGCACAGTATTAAAAAAACAAACTTTGACCACTACTATAACATGTTAGTAAAAATTACAAATGTAACTTATGATGAAAGCATTTTTAATGATAAATCTAATATAAATTATTCAACATCTATAGTGATTAAAAATTGAAGAAATTGAGCTGTACATAAACCATTGCAATATCCAGTTTGGACCAGAAAAAACTATATTACAGGTTAATGCCCAATTACAGATGCAAGTTAGACTGACAAAGAGAAAGATATACTGAGAAAGTATTCGACCAAACCGCCTAAGACTAGAATAATTGTCCATAAAATTACAGTAATTGCATGTACCAAGATCAATAGCAGTACAAGATTAAATGAGAACATGCTTACTATGCCAATCACTAGTTCACTCATAACAATCCAAAATGTGCTGCAATGTGAAATGGCACAGCTATAAGCTTGTATAAATAAAGGAAGTTTGAAGCCAAATGCTCAGGTATTGTTAGTTATCAATTACTTCTGCAAAGCGGACAACTTACAAATCACAATAAGACGTAAGACATCCATAAGCACAAAAAACTAAACAAAGCCAATGTAACAATGGGTAATAGTAAAACAGATAAATACCCACAAAGCACAGGAAAGGGGAAGTATCCCTCCCTCCCTCCCTCTCTCTCTGGTACAACTGGACTCGCTACTTGCAGCAGGACTCTTCAACAGGTGATAAAAATGAAGTGTTATTTCATAAAGATCAAACCAAGTAGTTATTATGGATTTAAGATTATTAACAAGATCAACGGAGATGAAAGTATTGAAGGAAAGAATGTAACTAGCTTTAAGCTTCCAAATGCGCCAATTGAGCTACCCAATTGACATTTCAGTTCGTTCAAGCTTAGTTTTTCATGTACTTGTCTTCAATTTCCAACTGTTATGTATCTCATGTTGGAAAAAAAAATGAACTACAGCTATACACATACAAATACTACTGTAATACAATTCTTGCATACGGTAATAGACAGGCAACAATGAAATTTAGTCCTATTGTTATTAAAGTAATTCGCCAATCTTTGTATTCATGATTTTAATCTATGGACGTTCATAAGATAAAATTATCAGAACAATTTGCTACCTCTGACTTGAACCGCATAGTTCAATCATAATAATAATATAAAAAAACATCGCTATATGTTGAGAGTTCATCAAGCAGCAAAAGAAACAATTGTTGCGATCTTTTTTGTACATTACGCTCAAGGATGTGAAAGGCATTCCATTAACCAATTATCAAGAATAATTTGGTTTTGTTATACCTGCAATGTAAAGGCATGCTATTACCTGTGGTATAGACACTTGCAAATGGATGATAGATACTGAAGTACATAGGTTCGAAAAGTTTCTTGAATTGCATTGACTCAAGCTGGACCATGAAGACACCAATAACTGTCCATATGAACACCACATTATTGTCGTCGGCAAACCCTAGTATCATTAGGGGCACTCTCTTCTCCTCTGAACTCAGCGAAAGTAGCTTGTCCAGTTCAATAGTGTTTCCCACCACCCATGAAGCAACACCATCACAATTGGTCTTCCTCTTCCATAATTGGGCGCTGAAGTCTGACAGAAATAGGAAGCCAAGCCCACCACCCTCTGCTGGCATAACCCAGAAGCGGAGATAGCCATCGGCATACATATTCACTGGCACCTCTATCACAGCTAGGCTCTGTCTATCTAAATCAAACTCAAGGATGCCAGGCGAATTCCCAACAAGCAACCAGTAAAGCGAATCCCCAACCAGGGTACCGGGAGTGCTCACAGAAACCGTGGTGGGAATGGTCACAGATTCCTTGGATGGAAGCGGTGTTGAGATGAGATTGCCCCACATTCCGGTCTCCGATGAGTAAACGCAGGCAAAGGCTCGTGTACATTGATTGTCGATGCCTACCAAAACCACCCGGAAGGGGCTCGAATGGCAACCGCCGTGGACGTCGCCGGTAGCGCGAAGCACCGCCCCGTTGTAGACCACCGTGCTCTCCCTGTTACCGAACCCCGGGGGAACGGCTAGGCGGCGCTGGTCGCCGATGACGGGGTCCCACACCAGTACCTGGAGCCGCGTCGAGCTGAGGATAAGGACGAGGCCATGGCGACAGCCGAGGATCAGGCAGTTGCCGCCGTCATCGAACTGCAAGGAGAAGCGCCCGAGCGGGACACGGTTGGGGGGATCCAGAGTAGGGGTGAAGGAGAGGCCGCCAATGTCTTCGATGAAGAAACCGAGGATGGGAGGGCTACGGCGGTGGTGGGCGCGGAAGCGGCGGAGGAAGCCGGGGTCGGAGACGAGGCGGCGCCAACCCTTGCAGGTAAGGGAGGCGCGGGGGAGGGATGACGGCTGCTGAGGTAGGCGGAGGAGGATCTCGGAGAGGAGGTCGTCGTCCTCCAGCGGCGGCGCCGGCGAGCTGGGGCGGCGGCGGTTGGTCATCTCGCCCTCCTCAGTCCTCACTCATGTGGGAAGCGAAGTGCAACCAGTCGAGCAAGGGACACGATGTCATGTGAGAGTGAAAAAGGGAAATTCACGTTGAGATCCCAGAACCAGGCCCAAAGCGGAAGCCCACGAGCCCAAACGGAACAAAAGCATCTCGTTTGTCCCCTCCAGATCTGTTCAAACTCCGGGCCTAACCTTGAGTATCCAGCCCGACATACATAGGCCCGAAGCCCGGTGCGTAGCCTGAAAAAGCCCGAAGACCTCTTGAAAGTTCTGGATTTCGATCAAAAATTCAAAATGTGAAACCTCCGGTCTCAGCCAAAAGTTCCATTTCCTCCGATTGAAAGTTTTGAACCTCCGACTGGAATTTCGTCACGTACACTAAGCATATGCATATCCAATTTAGTGATGATGTTGAACAACGTACATTAGAATAACCAGATTGCCACACTGACAGATTTTTTTTTTAAAAAAAAATTCACCAAGAACAGTACATTGACAGTTTCATTGCTTCATTTCATAGTAAAATCCACACGGGCAGGATATCCCCATGTTTTCTTCTTTTTTTTCAGACTTGCCCTACGATTTTTTTAAAAAACATATGACCTCAGCATGTTGGCGTCGTCGGGATTGGGCTGCTCAAAACCATCAGGTCCGCCTCCGCTGATGTGTCTGGCTTACACCCTGCCTTCTACTCTACCGTTACACCAAGATCCTATTTGTTTAGATTTAAGCTTTTTAACTTATAGTTTAAAGCCAGTTTTTTAGCTTAATCTTCTTAGAAGCCCTTAGATTTTACTTAAAGCTATGGTGTTTGATAATCTGGCTTTTTTATGAACTGTTTCCTTGCCTTCTGCTCTACCGCTACACCAAGGCCTTATTTGTTTATACTTAAGCTTTTGGCTTATAGCTTAAAGCAAGATCCTGTTTGTTTAAGCTTTTGTCTGGCTTAAAAGCAAAAAAGCTTAAGCCTAAACAAAGGGGTGGTTTTTTCATCCAGCTTATAAAAAGCTTAAGTCATTTTAAGTTTAAAAGCAATAAGCCACGAGAGAGTTGTTTTTTTGGCTTTTGTGGAACGGAATATATTTTTATCACTGAACTTCGTTGAAATTACTCTCAAAATACCATTATATATAAATACAAATCATTTCGTGTTTTCCTCTTCCTTCCTTCCTCCTCTCCACCCTACCCGTTCCCGCCCCCCCCTTTCCCTTCGGTTCCCGCAGTCGCTGCCTCCCCTCCCCTCCCCCAACGCCGCCGCCAGTTAATCTCTCCGACGAAAAGGAGTGGACGAGGCAAATGGAGGAGTACGGTGGGGGCGACCTCCTGAACAAGGCGATGGGCTCCGGGGCACGCGTGGTGGTGGAGGAGGACTATGTGGAGGCTCCCACGGCCTTCGTCCTCCACCTCCTCCTCAAGCGCGCGGTCGCCAGCGGCGGTGGCGGGGCCCTCCTTGCCCTTGCGCAGCCCGCTGGCGACCGCGCGGCCCTCCTCGCCCTTGCGCAGCCCTTCTCCCACTACGACCGCGTCCTCCGCAAGATGGTACGCGCCCCCAACAGGCCACCCGTATTTCATCGAGCACGTTTCGCCTATTAACCACGCTTCAACACTCGCTCACACAGTTAGAATCACACACTTGTGATTGTGAGCATGGCAGAGCTGTAAGTTTGACTTGAGTAAGTATGTAAATGCGCACCTACTTACGCCGATTGATTTATGCGTAAATTTGTAGGATTATAATGAATTTGGCTCTAAAGAAATGGGTTGTAGTCCATCAGATAATATGATAAGGTGTAACTGGGTCTAGAATATAGTCACTAAGCTCTTGGTCTAATGTAATGTAGAATCAATCGTCTCACAACAAACACTCCCACTTCAAAAGTTTAAATCGTTACAATATGATATCCTTCCTCAACGTCAATATGTCCTTCAGAATTGTTAGAATTTTAGAGTCTTGTTGTTAACAGTACGATGTAAATATATCGATCATAAGTTCTTAACTGTGTATAGTAATGTTCAGAAAAGCAGTACCTGATCAAATAGGGTTGACAGTATCTATTCTGTTCATTTTCTGGCAGCAATAGCCCATGAACTGGCTGAGACACTATTTAGTATTTAGATAATCTGAGTTCGCTGGATGCCCTCCCCTAGGCCTGCCTCATCCTCGTGGCTGGCCGCCCGTCCAACCAAATTTCAGATCTAGAGTCGCCTTTTTTTTGTTAGTTTTCCTTGGATTGGATTGTGTAGTTTTAGCCCCAAATTTCCAGATACGAGCCGCAACAGGTTTGTTCATGTAATTTTTTTTTGTTTGGATTCGTCTTATGTACAACCAATTAATACTACTTTGCATACATTTCAGAGATGTGTTAATGTTCAGACATTTGCGATTAAATTAACAACAAATTTATACTACTTTGCAATTGTCGTAGGTGCTCTACTTGTTGTCATTTTCAAGTGTATTATTGCAATTCATGATGTATCAGGACTCGGTCCTATTTTTTGATTCATGCTATATGGTTCATGAACAAATTTGTTCATCCCTTGTACGTGAATATGAGTGATGAGAATATATGCTACTGATTGCTACGGCTACTTGTACTTTTGTAATTCATCCCTTGCAATTGGTACTTATTCATGTGAAATTGGCCATGTGAATAAAAATATGCAATTATGTGTACTATGGATATGAAATGCACTCGTCTCATTACATTCGTATAGTATCGTACGAGAGAAATATATTTTGTTTCATATGTACACATGCACGTATCGTCATATTTACAAATCTCATACAAAAAAGTTTAAATACATGCTTAAAAAGGTTCTTTAAACTCTAAAAGGCAATTCGGATTTTTTTTATCCTTCACACACAACTCAATAAGCCAATATCTTATAAAAAACCAAATTACCAAATACCAAAATTTGGCTTAAAAACTAAAAGGCTTATAAGCTAATTAAACCAAAAAGCTGGCTTTAAGTTATAAGCCAAAAAACCTAAGTCTAAACAAACAGGACATTTGGTTTAATCAGTTTATAAGCCCTTGATTTTTAAGCCAAGCTATGATGTTTGGTAATCTGATTTTTTTTATGAGCTGTTGGCTTCTTGAGTTGTGTGTGCAGGATAAAATGTATGAATTGGAGGACCTGCTTATGCATATATTTAAACTTATTTTTGCACAGTAATTGAAAATATGGGGATACATGCATGTTTTTTCGGTTTCTTTGATTGTATGGATGTACATATTTATTGATTCAGATGTTGCCTCAGTCTGTTGAAATAAAATTAGCATTGCTTCTACTCACTTGATTTCGACAGTAAGTACCAAGAATAATGAACCATACCATTGCTTCCAAAAAAAGAACTTGATTTCGACAGAAAGTAATGAAACACACATATTCAACAGTATCAGGTAACAAAGAAGGTCATAAAATTGCATTCATTCAAGCTTCCATGACAAATTGCACTCAAGCATTCAAGAGATCATTACATCATTTTTCATGACAGATTGTTTATTACATCATTGGGAATAAATCAGCTAACACCAAATAGTAATAGGTTCACTGCAAATTCATGACCAAATAGTACATAGTCATTCCTTTTCATCGGGCAAATTCATGACCAAATAATACTCCTAGGAAATGTTTGTCCTTCTGCATCAACCTTCGAAGTACAACAATGAACTACACTAGTAAAGTAGATTAATGTCACCGACTGCATAATTCAACCATGACAAAAAAAAACAGATGAAATCACAAAGCTAGTAACCTGATTAATGTCACTAATAGCATAATTCAATAATGTCACCAACTGCATAATTCAACATGACAAAAAAGAGAGAAAATCACAAATCGGGTGAGGGGAGGCGGGGCGTTGGGCGAGGTGAGGTGGGGCATCGGGCGAGGTGAGGCGGTGGCGGTGGGTGAGGGGAGGAGGCGGCGGCGAGTGGGAGGCGGCGTCGGGCGAGGGGAGGCAGCGTCGCGCGAGGGGAGGAGGTGGCGGCGTCGGGCTGGGGAGGAGGCGGCGTCGAGAAAGGGGAGGCGGCGGCGGGCGAGGGGAGGAGGTGGCGGAGTCGACTAGGAGAAGAAATTCCGGGTGTGTGTGGGGGGGGGGGGGGAATAAGAAGAAAAAATGAAAGGATTTCAACTTATATACGATGGTATTTTATGGGTAATTTTATTAAAGTTTAGTGACAAATGGTTATTCTATCCCTTAAAAGCCAACAAAAGCATCACTCTCATGGCTTATGGTTTTAGGCTTAAATGGCTTAAGCTTTTTATAAATTAGATGAAAAAGTTACTTTTATTTAGGCTTAGACTTTTTTGCTTTTAAACCAAAGAAAAAAGCCTAAACAAACAGCGCCCAAATCTAACTTCATTTGTATTGAAATTAATTTGTTTGTTGAAAGATGGTTTTTCTCTATTCTTTGTTAGATTTTTTTAAAAGCGTGGAATTTGCTTTTTGAGGAGGTGCTTATTTTCGTTTTGAAAAAAGAGATGGGAGGGGAGACAAAGTACCATCACTCACCAACTCTTCTTTTTTCAGTAGCAATGACGAGTGTATGCTTTTCTAGGGTCTTTTTGTTTTTCTTGCAATGAAATTTTTTAGGGTCCTTGTCTCTTATGAATGCAGAGCTAGCTGGAACTGTTGGGATTGATCTCTCGGCTAACAACCTCCGAAAGTCACGGGAGCAATGGCCCTCTACGCGCTATGATCGGAGGCGCAACCAACAAATTGGTTTCGGTCCCGTTCACGCAGTGCAACACTAATAAGGACTTGGCGTGCCTCTAATCGTGTGTGGTTCTAGGTCAAGAACGTCCTAACAACCCGATCTCTAACGTGTCTTCTTGTGGCGAAGATCGAACACCGCCGGTTCATCTACGAACGTCGACCACCACCGCTACTCCATCCCGGTTCTGCACCGACAACTCATCACCTCTCTAATGGCGTCATCTGGTTCGGGTATGTGACACTCAAGTTTCCGAATCTAAGTTTTAGTAGGTGTTCACGTTATGAGCTAGGGGTCATGTTCTTAGATCACGTTTAGCCCTAAGATCTTATCTACATTTGGTATCAGAGCACTCTAGCTCATCCTTGAACCCTAATTAGCCAAAGAACCGAACCTAAATGTGCTTAGATCTAATGATTAAGGCTTCGGATCTAATGTCTAACGACGGGATCTAAAGAATAGAGGGTCGGGTAAGCACTTAGAAGGAGGGGATTCAAGAAATTATGTGAAACCCTAATGAACTCAAGAGCAAATCCAAATCGGGACCTCCCGAAGTTCTTTTTTCCCCATCTTAGACCCCAAAATTAAAACCCTAATCTAGTTGCGGCGAAGATGACTTACGTTTTTCCCGGGAGATCGCCGGGTCTCCTCCGTCACGGGCACCACCGTAGCTCCATTCGACGGCGCCGCGCGCAACCGCACGCGCGCGCCGGCGAAGAGGGCTGCGGAGGCGCCGCCCTTTTGGTCGCGCCGCTTCAACCCGCCGCTGTCGCTGAGGCGCCACCTCCTGCCATTGCCGCCGTTGTTGCTCCGTGCCCTCGTCGCGCGCCGCGCGCGCCTCAAGTCGCCGTTTCCGCTGCTCTCCGCGCGCGCCGCTGCTCCGCTTTCCGGGGAGAGGAGTGGGAGCGAATGCGTTAGGGTTAGGGTTTCGGAGATCCTTAACCCGCCCGCAACAAATCTCAGCCGTCCGATAAGATCCAGCGGTCACGGTTTTTCGGGCCGGCGAAACGTTTTCGGCCCAGCGCTTTTCCAGCCGTCCGATCAGATCGGACGGCGCTCGTGCATCCCGCGCGCTGAGGCGCGTTGTGGGCCGCGTGCGTGCGTTGGGCCGCGCACGTGTGCTGGGCCGCGCGCGCGATTTTTGGGTCGGCCGTGATTTTTGGGCTGAATAGTGTCTTTTCTATTTTTTGTTTAATTTCAATGCAATTTCTTATGTCTAAATCACTTTTGTGCACTGATTTAATTATTGTTTTGATGCCCAAAATTATGGTATATCATGAATAATGTATTATTGCCCAATATTATGCTTAATCTCTGATTAAAATTGAACCAACGAGATATTTTAATTAGAGACTTTTACATTTTATGTTTTTTTGGCATTATGTACATGCATATGATTATATTCAGACCAACGTTGTTTATAACCATGTGTAGCCATATTAATTGTTTTAGTTCTTTTTTATTATCTGCCCAACGGTGATGTGAATTAGAACTATAGCTTTTGTGTGTTATTAATCGGACCAACGTAGGATTAATTGCATGCAACATATTTCTTATGATTATTCTCTGATTTATGCCCTGTATTTTGATATTCAGCAATAAATGCATCAAATGTCGCTGCCACCATCGACAACATTGAACAACTTACGGGGAGTAATTTTCCCTCCTAGAAAGAAAGGATCCATGTTGTCCTTGGGGTATTAGATCTCGATTATGCTTTAAGGGTGCCAGCTCCCATTCCCCCCTCCGAGGGTGAAGAAAATTATGATGACAAAAAGAAAGTTTATGAAACTAATCTTTGAGAAATGGGAGCGGTCCAACCGTCTATCACTTATGATAATGAAGACCTCCATTTCGCTTGGGATCGGGAGCAATCCCGATTCTCGAAAAAGCTACTGAGTATCCGCATCGCTTGAAGAAAAATTTAAGGGCTCCACAAAAGTTTATGCCAAGACTCGATTCTGAGGCTCTTGACAACTAAGTATGATGGTTCCAGTATTAGAGAACACATAATGATGATGACCGATATGGTAGGAAAACTTAAGGAATGGACATGGAGATTTCGATGGTTTCCTAGTCCATTTCATTATGACCTCTCTCCCTTACGAGTATGACTTTCAAGATCAACTATAATACTCGAGAAGAAAAGTGGAACATGAGCGATTTAATCGCCATGTGTGTTCGAGAGGAGGAAAGAATTAGGACGGAAAAGAGGATCTTGCACTTCAAGTTGGTGGCTCCAATAAAAGGAATTTCCAAGGGACTTCAAATCTAAAAGAAGTTGGCGTTCTCCCCAATGCTGATAAGTCAGGGCCTAAAGTGCACAATGCACCTAAGCCTCATGTAGCTCCTGCTGGAGCACCTAAAGGGGGTGAATGTCATTTTTGCAAGCAGTCAGGGCACTTTCAGAAGGACTGTGTCGGATTCCTAAAGTGGCTCGCAAAAAAGGGTAATGATACAATAACTTTTGTTGATGAAACACTTTATGCTAATTTTTCCATTAATTCCTGGTGGATTGACTCAGGTGCAACTGTGCACGTTACTAATTCTTTACAGGAATTCCATACCGCGAGAACCCTAAGAAAGGGGGAGCGAAGCCTTAGAGTCGCGGATGGAAAGGAAGCCGAAGTGGAATCAATATGATCAATTACATTAGTCTTAGACAACAGCTTCTCACTTCGTCTCAATAATGTAGTTTATGTTCCTTCTATTAGGAGGAATTTAATTTCAGTTTCTTTGTTGGACGATGAAGGTTTTAAGTGTACTTTTGGTGATAATAAATGTATTATTACGTTTGATTCTAATGATATTGGTCTTGCTTTTAGACGAGACAAACTCTATATGCTTTCCCTTAATGAATCTCCTGTATCCTTGAATGTGTCCGATGCTAAGGGTAAAAAGAATAACGAGACTTCTTCGAAATTGTGGCACTGTCGTTTAGGCCACATTTCGAAGGGAAGAATGGAGCGTCTCATTAAGGAAGAGATTCTCCATCCATTAGATTTCTCTGACTCAGACCACTGCATTGATTGCATTAAAGGAAAATATGTGAAGCAAATAAAGAAGGAGCTATTCGCAAGACAAGACTTTTAGAGTTAATTCATGCGATATTTGTGGTCCTTTTCCGTGACATCGGTGGATGGTTTTGATTCTTTCATCACATTTCTCGATGATTTCTCCGTTATGGTTATATCTTTCCCATTAAAGACCGATCTGAGTCACTTGACAAATTTAAGATATTTAAGGTGAAGTTGAAAATCAGCACAACTTAAGAATTAAAGTGGTAAGATCGGACCGTGGGGAGAATATTATGGAAGACATGCCTCTTATGGACAAATTCTGGCCCTTTCGCTAAGTTTCTTCAAGAAAATGGCATTGTTGCTCAAATATTCTATGCCAGTGAACCTCGTGAGAATGGAGTAGGCGAGAGACGCAACCGCACACTTATGGATATGGTACGAGCATGCTCACCACTCTAGTTTACCCATTAGTTTGTGGATGGAAGCACTAAAGACAGTGCACATATTCTTAATCGGGTTCCCAGAAATCAGTACCTAAGACACCTCATGAATTATGGATCGAGAAAACCGAGTATGAAATATTTACGAGTGGGGTTGTCGTCTTTGAAGCTAAGATATTTAATCCACATATTGGGAAATTAGACCTAAAACGATGAAGTTGTCATTTTATTGGGTACCCTGAAAGATCCAAAGGGTATCGTTTTTACTGCCCTAATAGGACAACTAAGTTTGTAGAAACAAGGCACGCTGTGTTCTTAGAAAATAATGAGGAGCTGGAGCCCAGGAAAATAGATCTTGAGGAGAAGCGGGTTTACGTTCCTTCACCGCTCATCTCGAGACCTTTATTCTCGTGCCTCGGTGGTTGCACCTCCAGAGAAAATACGTTGTTGCACCCATCGTTGAGGTCTCTGAAATTCCTAATGTTGTACCTAATGACGAGCCTCAGCAGTCTCCTGTCATAGCTAATGAACCTATTAGAAGATCACAGCGGGAGAGAAGATCCGCCATCCCGAATGATTATGTTGTATATATGAATGAGGATATTAATGATGTAGGGAAGGTAGACGATCCCACCTCTTATAAGGAGGCCATGATGAGTGAACATTCTCCTAAGTGGCTTGATGCCATGAAGGATGAACTAAAGTCTATGAGCACTAATGATGTATGGGACCTAGTAGAAATTCCTGACGGAGTCAAAACCAAGAGGCTGTAAATGGGTCTACAAAACCAAACACGACTCTAAGGGAAATATCGAAAGGTTCAAAGCAAGACTTGTAGCAAAAGGCTTCTCACAAAGAGAGGGGATTGATTATAATGACACCTTTTCTCCTGTCTCAACTAAAGATTCATTCAGAATAGTTATGACACTTGTAGCTCATTATGATTTAGAGCTGCATCAGATGGATGTTAAAACGGCATTTCTTAATGGCGATTTGCAAGAAAATGTTTACATGGCTCAACCGGAAGGTTTTGTCGTGGAAGGCAAGGAGCATATGGGATGTCGACTTAAGAAATCAATTTATGGCTTGAAACAAGCGTCGAGGCAGTGGTACCTCAAATTCGATAAAATAATAAGAAATTTTGGTTTTAAAGAAAATGAAGTTGATAATTGCATATATGTTAAGTTTAAGGGGAGTAAATTCACCATCTTAGTGCTTTATGTGGATGATATCTTATTGGCCAGCAGTGATAAGGATATGCTGTTTGAGACCAAGAGATTTCTTTCATCTAATTTTGATATGAAGGATCTTGGTGATGCCTCTTACGTTCTTGGCATTGAGATTCACCGAGATAGGTCCAAAGGAATATTAGGTTTATCTCGAGAAGGCATACGTTGATGATCATCAAGAAATACAATATGCATAAGTGCTCTGGCTCGCCTGCTCCTATTGTTAAGGGCGATAAGTTTGGGACATTTCAATGTCCAAGGAACCAATATGAAACTGATCAGATGAAGTCGGTTCCTTATGCTTTTGTATCGGAAGCATTATGTATGCTCAAGTATGCACGCATACGATTTAGCTTTTTGTAACCGGGATGCTTGGCAGATATCAGTCAAATCCAGGACCGGACCACTGGAAGGCCGTTAAGAAAGTCTTGCGCTATATGCAAGCTACTAAGAATTTCATGCTCACATATAAGAATTCTGATAACCTTGAAGTTATTGGTTATTCAGATTCAGATTTTGCGGGATGTGTTGATACTAAGAAATCCACGTCAGGTTATATCTTCACACTCGCTGGAGGAGCTATCTCGTGGAAAAGCTCCAAACAAACCCTTACGGCATCTTCAACGATGCAAGCTGAGTTTGTGGCATGTTATGAGGCCACCGGGCAGGCTGTATGGCTTAAGAATTTTGTCCCGGGACTTAGAGTGGTAGACAGCATTTCTAAACCACTCACCTTATACTGCGATAACGAACCCGCAGTCTTTTATGCGAGTAACAACAAGTCAAGTGGTGCTGCCAAACACATTGACATTAAGTATCATGTTGTGAAAGATAGAATCCAGGATCAAACCATTAGCATCAAGCATATTAGTACTAAGTCAATGCTTGCGGATCCGCTTACTAAAGGCTTACCACCCAATATTTTTCGTGATCATGTTGCCGGCATGAGTTTATTGGAAAGCCTCTGATTCTGGATAAAAAGGACCTTAAAGTAAACCAACTCCCATTAAGTATAATGTATATCCATTTTAAGATAAGATAGTACACTATAGGTACTGAGGTTGTATGGCACTTCATTGGCCATGCGACGCATTATCTTGGTTTGCTGTTTTATTGAGAATGTGCTTATGATGTTAGCCTTATGATCAAAGGGGAGAATGTTGGGATTGATCTCTCGGCTAACAACCTCCGAAAGTCACGGGAGCAATGGCCCTCTACGCGCTATGATCGGAGGCGCAACCAACAAATTGGTTTCGGTCCCGTTCACGCAGTGCAACACTAATAAGGACTTGGCAGGCCTCTAATCGTGTGTGGTTCTAGGCTGAAGAACGTCCTAACAACCCGATCTCTAACGTGTGCTGCTGTGGGCGAAGATCGAACACCGCCGGTTCATCTACGAACGTCGACCACCACCGCTACTCCATCCCGGTTGTGCACCGACAACTCATCACCTCTCTAATGGCGTCATCTGGTTCGGGTATGTGACACTCAAGTTTCCGCATCTAAGTTTTAGTAGGTGTTCACGTTATGAGCTAGGGGTCATGTTCTTAGATCACGTTTAGCCCTAAGATCTTATCTACAGGAACTGCACTAATCTTGAATACGCTTGAGCTCCATTAGTCTTAAATAAATCTTAAGAACAGTCACTCGTGTGATATGTATTACTATATTACTATCCTAGCTCTGTGATTTCACAATACGACTCTGGCCTTTGGAGTACTTAAGAGCCAGGAATCGGCGTCCAACTATCCAAGGTTGTCAGCGAGGTGCTCCTCTACCGCTCGTCAAGGGCTGTTCGGACTCTGGAACGTGGGAATTTCACGGCAAAATCGTAGAAATTTTACGAGAACCAATACAATATCCATATGATTCTTACGGAAATCCTGCGTTCCAAACGAGGCCCTGTAGTTAGACGGCCTTGCGAACGGTGAAAACCAAACTAGATCACGAGTGTCGGATGCGAGTGCCTCAAAAGGTGGTCGATTTGAATAGGATTCTAGCAAATCAATAGCAAATCCCCAGCCATTTTGGCCAGATATAAGTGGCGGTGTAGTTGCAAAATCTTTGTTGCCAGAACGGGCCAACCGACAAAGTAAAGTATGGTGATGCCACTGGCATTAGGACGGCGGCGGCCATATTATTTCTATTCTTAGGATAAGACAGAGACTAATGCGGGATGATATGCAGCTGCACAACTGAGTTGGGTAGTGCTTTCACTAGAGTACCATTATAATATACATACGTTCGTGCTTAACCTTCAAAGATCCTGGATTTATGATCATACATTGCCCCAGATAATTGGCCCATTGTTAGGTTTTGCGTCGGTTTTGGCAGGTATGCCTCACTCTGAAGTGCTATCATTGTTGTTTCGATCAAAACAAGTGCATGCATGATGATCAACTGATAAATATTGTCGAGGCCAACTTATAGACCGTAAGTAACTAATAAGTAGTATTCGTATCTTTTCTTGAGAGTAGTACTATTCGTTTATTGGTGACACGTGCAAGGTGCAAAGGAAATTTGCTAGAAAGCGCCTCACGTGATGCCCCTCCCCTGTAGCTGTTAATTCTTCTTTCATCAATAGAATCAATGGCCGATGGGGATGAGCACCAGCCCCATCCTTGTTTTTTTGATTGGGCTCACTTGCAAGCCTAAAGCTGGCGATATGCGAGGCCTTCCTGCCAAGGCAGGGTGTTCGAGGCGAGAGACTCTTTAGTCGTCGAGGTATGGTCTTCGATGCGGCTAGATTTTTGCGCGATGGAGCGTGATACGCGAGGTCTCTCCACCGAGGTGAGGCCTTCGAGGCGGAAGACTCTATTGGTGATATGCCCTAGAGGTAATCATCTAGATGATTGTATCACGTTTATATTTATGAGTTATAGAATAAATATTATTATGTTGTTTGGATGAATTATCATTAATAAAAATTAACAAATGTAACCCTGGACAGATGCCACCTTGAGACACTGTTGGGATTGTTATGATTTTATGTGTAATTAGTTGGTCTCAAGCAATAATGATGTAAAATCCTTAGACCTGAGATCAACATGGTTTCCTACCTGTGTAATAGTACACTTAGGGGTTGCCAAATGCTACTCTATAGCTAGATAGTTATAAAGGTAACTTTCGGGTATGCTATGAAACATACAGAGGGATATAACTGGTCGGATATAGGATTTATCCCTCCTAACATAACAGGAGAGATATCTCTAAACCCCTCGATGTGATCGGATAAAGAAAGTGCATGGCCGTGTCACTAGTGGTCGAAGAGTCGACCACATGAAGTTATCAGTCACTTGATCAAGAAAGTATTGAACCGTCCATAGATGACAAAATATCTCACATTGAGTTCAACTATATATCATGAGACAAAGGGAGAATACACAAGCAGGTCGTTCAGTCCGACCAGATATGAACTGGTCGTATGGAGATACAGACTGGTCGTATGGCGATACGAGCTAGCCATAAGTGATAAAGACCTGGTCGCAGATCATATTACATAAGGTTCGTCCGATATAATATGTATGTGTAGTTGGGAATCATTATGTCCGACTAGGAAACGCTAACGACTCGTGGTCGAAAAGTTGTTTATGAGTCACAACCAATTATGCATGAACCTACAGGGTTACATACTTAACGGGTTGGAACAACAAGTTCAGATAGGATTCATTATGAGCTCTTTACAAGGGGATGCATGAGGTTTGTTAGGATAGACGTGAGTTGCTCCACCAAAACCCTAACCGTCATCTTCTCGAAGGTCCTACTGTGCGAGCTGGTGCTAGCATACCGGCATACGGCGTTCCACCCCTAGACATGTGGATACCGTAGAGACGTTGCTGCGGTTGCTGCTGTGTTAATCGAGAATGATCCACGACATATGCAAGGAACGTCACAGGTTGCTAGAGGAGACGATCGGTGCATAGGATGTTGGACAATCGACTACGACCACTAAATCGATGCACTCGATGTTGGAACAGACTATTCCAACTCTTCTGCCGTTGCACTGCGCGTCTAGTGGTGACGATCTATGATCTCTTGCTTGCATGGCTTCCTGATTTATGCGGTAGAATTTTTAAATTACCAGCTAATGTAGCCTACCCTTATCCCTTCAAACTCCCTAGTCGCCGAGGCGTGGCCTTCGAAGTGGCTAGGTTTTGGCATGTTGGAGTGCGATATGCAAGGTCTCTCCACCGAGATGAGGCCTTTGAGGCGGGAGACTCCCTAATCACCGAGGTACGGCCTTCGGAGTGGCTAGGTTTTTGCGCGATTAAGCGCGATATACGAGGTCTCTTCATCGAGGTGAGTCCTCCGAGACGGGAGACTCTCTAGTCGCCGAGGCACGGCCTTCGGAGAGGCTAGGGTTTTGCGCGATGGAGCGTGATACGCGAGGTCTCTTCGTCGAGGCAAGGCCTTCGAGGCGGAAGACTTCCTAGTCGCCGAGGCACGGCCTTTGGAGCGGCTAGGTTTTGGCATGGTGGAACACGATATGCGAGATCTCTCCGCCGATCAATAGCAAATCCCCAGCCATTTTGGCCGGATAAATGTGGCTGTGTATTTGCAAAATCTTGTCGCCAGAACGGGCCAACCGACAAGTAAGGTATGGTGATGCCACTGGCAATGGGAGCCTGCCATTCCTATGGCATTAGGACGGCGGCGGCCATATTATTTCTATTCTTAGGATCAGACAAACTAATGCAGGATGACATGCAGCTGCACAACTAAATTGGGTAGTGCTTTCACTAGAAAGTACCATTATAATTGGCATACGCTCGTGCTTAACCTTCAAAGATCCTGGATATATGATCATACATTGCCCCAGATAATTAGCCCATTGTTAGGTTTTGCGTCGGTTTTGGCAGGTATGCCTCACTCAAGTGCTATCATTGTTGTTTGATCAAAACAAGTGCATGCATGATGATCAATCGATAAATATTAAGTGTCGAGGCCAACTTATAGACCGTAAGTAACTAATACGTAGTATTCGTTTCTTTTCTTGAGACTAGTACTATTCGTTTATTGGTGACACATGCAAGGAGCGAAGGAAATTTGCTAGGGAGCACCTCACGTGATGCCCCTCTCCATCGATCGTTGATTCTTCTTCCATCAATATAATCAACGGCCAATGGGGATGAGCACCAGCCCCATACTTGTTTTTTGATTGGGCTCACTTGCAAGCCTAAAGCCGGCGATATGCGAGGCCTTCCCACCGAGGCGGGGCCTTCGAGGCGAAAGACTCCCTAGTCGTCGAGGCATGGTCTTCAATGCGGCTAGATTTTTGCGCGATGGAGTGCGATATGCGTGGTCTCTCCGCCGAGGCGAGGCCTACAAAGCGGGAGACTCCCTAGTCGCCGAGGCACGACCTATAGAGCGACTAGGTTTTTGCGCAATGGAGTGTGATACGCGAGGTCTCTCCGCCGAGGCGAGGCCTTCGAGGCGGGAGACTCTGTTGTGATATGCCCTAGAGGCAATCATAGAGATGATTGTATCACGTTTATGTTTATGAGTTATAGAATAAATATTATTATTTTCTTTGGATGAATTATCATTAATGAAGATTAATAAGTATGTGACTTGTTGGTGAAGCTTTTTAACTTATATGATGTCATTCCAAATGTAATCTTGGACGGATATCACTAGTCGGAACACCAGTGACCTGTCAACCAACACATGTATTGATCGCTGACCATGTTTTACCGGTCATGAATATGGGGATATCGAATTAATAATGTGAACACATGTTAGAGAATATCGTGTTGGATTGACCCACCTTGAGACACTATTAGGATTGTCATGATTTTATGTGTCATCAGTTGGTCTTAAACAATAATGATGTATAATTCGTAGACCTGAGATCAATATTATTTTCTACATGTGTAATAGTACACTTAGGGGTTGCCAAACGTTACTCCGTAGCCATGTAGTTATAAAGTTAGCTTTCGGGTATGCTATGAAACATGCAGAGAGATGCGACTGGTCGCATAAAAGATTTGCCCCTCCTAACATAATAGGAGAGATATCCCTGGACCTCTCGTTGTGATTGAATAAAGAAAGTGCATGGCCGTGCCACTAGTGGTCGAAGAGTCGACCACATGAAGTTATCTGTTACTTGATCGAGAAAGTATTGAACTAGCTGAGTCTTTGCCAAATTTTTAAACCTATCAAATGGCTTCAAAATTTATGAAAGTTTTTGTGGGGGCTTCTGACATCATATAGTTTCTTATGTAAATTTTTTATGATTTGATCTGCTTAGTGATTTTCTCAAAAATTCTTACAACTTGCTACTTGTATGAATTTTTTTACTTGCTTTATACAAAGAGTTCAAAAATCATACATGAATAGTTTCCATATAGAATATACACCTTGTTGTATTTGATTACTTCTTCAGTGTGGCCGTTTGCTTTGGTCCTGTTGGGGGCCCGGTACCATCCCCCCTTTGGCCACTTCTAGTAGTTTGCACATGCAACTTGGAGCTATGCAAAGGGCTAGTATTGTCTGTAGGGTGAGATGAATGTTGAGCGTTATCCCCATAAGATGAGCATCGTCCCCCATAATTTTTTTTAATTGGGCTCGCTTCAAAGCCTAACGCCAGCGAGCGGGAGGCAAAGCCGAGCGCTGCCCCCGTACTTTTTTTTGAGAAGGCTCGCTTGGAAACCCAACGCCAGTGAGGGGGAGGCGGAGCTGAGCGCCATCCCTCATACTTCTTTTGATTAGGCTCGTTGGGGAGCCCAAAGCTAGGAGAGGAGGTGAAGCCGAGTGCTGTCCTCCATACTTTTTTGATTGGGCTTGTTTGGGAGCCCACAGCTAGTGAGGGGGAAGCGAAACCGAGCACCGTCCGGCCCTATACTTTTTTATTGGGCTCGTTTGGGAGCCCAAAGGTAGTGAGGGGGAGGTGAAGTCGAGCGCCGTCCCTCATACTTTTTTTTATTGGGCTCACTTGGGAGCCCAACACCAGCAAGAGGGAGGCAAAGCTGAGTGTCGGACCCGGATTTCGTAAATCCAAATCCTCTGTGAAAATACGGTGCTATTCTCTATATCAGTAGATAGCACTCACAAGCACATTGCTGAATTATGTCATACATGATGTGAACTAGAACATTCAAATATATTACAAACATCAGAGTGACATAGACCGCATCGGGTCGAGTTTTGCAAAAGGGCGAACAGGCCAAATCGATTACATTACAAAAGACAGCGGTAGCTACGGCAGAAGCAAAAGGGTGAGAGTACATCTCTCCACATACAAGTGATTGGGGATACCTGTGTGCGTCCAATATTACCCAAAGACTCAGATAATATAGGACGCACGCAAGCACCGATGGAGCTGGTACGGGGACGGGGGCATGCGCGGCGTGCCAAGACGGGACACACGACGGGCGATGGGCATTGACGCGGGAAGTGCGGGATGGGGATGCGCACTACCGAGGTGGGACCTAGCGAGGACAGCGGGTGGAGGAGGCGACACCCTAGCATGGTGCTATCGGTGCTGACGTTAACTCTAGCGAGGGAAGAGAGAGAAAAGAGGGGAGAAGAGAGGGTGTTACAAACCTACCCACCTTAAACGGAATATCGACCCCGAGATTCGAGCTACAAGGATACATACCTCTTAGTACTCCTGGAGCGGATTGGGCTTCTGCGGCGATGACATGGTTGACGTGGCCTTGGTTTCGACTTTTGCTTGGAGTGGAAGCGGCCCTAGATGCCTGTGAGATCTGATAACTTTTTCTTGCAGCTGAAATCTGGCCTCGAGCTGGTGTGGCTCTCAATTTGTACCCTCAGGGTGAATGGTTGAGGGCACCTTCTAGCAAAGTGTCCTTTTTCTCCACAATTGAAGCAACGAAGATGTGCTATTGGGTTGCGCACTGCAGATGGTTCCGTGGGGTGGTGAGTGCGAAGAACATTCCTATTTATTCTCATTTCTACCAAGGTATTCTGACACTTCAGTGCAATCTGGCTATTCTCCTTTAAAATCTGACATTGGTTGTCCTGGCCAACTTCATTCATGACGATTCTCACAGTGGCATGGAAACTTGTCCGCTGGAACTCGGCGGCTTTGGTCAGTAACAGGCGTAGGGAGCAGTCTTTGGGGCAGTGGTCTTGTCCTTCGCAGAGGAAGCACATAACTTTAAGCATCGGACATTCACCTGGTTGATGGTCCTCATCACAGTTGGGGCAGTTTACATGGCATTGGTCTGCCGGGTGTCCTTTTTCTCCACAACGCAAGCATGCTACTTGGTTCATAAGGCAATCTTCTGATTGATGATGTTCCTTACAATAGGGACAGTAGGGTACTGGGCACGTGTAGCAATAGTGTCTGTATTGCCCACATGTGAAGCATGCTCCTTTTGCATCTTGTCCTATTGGAGGACATAATTGGGTGATGTGTCCTATCTTGCCACATTCAAGGCAAGCATCTGGCGGAGCTTCTGGGTCTGGTAGAACTTCAGCAGGTACGGCTTGCCTCTTGCTGGGGCTCTTGATGAGTTCTTCATGGCTAAGGCTGAGATTGGTGGTGACGACGTTCCTTGCTAGTTCTTCAAGACTCCGTTGGGGACATCTGGGCATATGGTGTCCTAGGTTGCCACAATAGAAACATTTGATCTCTTGACATTGCTTCCTTTGGGGGCATTTGTTGGCGAAGTGTCCCGTATTTCTGCAATAGAGGCAAGTGATAACCTTCAGGGGTTCTTCGGGCGTAGCGGTATCGTTGTCTTTAAGGTGACAACTTCTTCTGGGAAATTCTTTAAGTTGATGGGCGGCAAGGTCCGCTTTGTCATCCTCCGTATATCGCGCAAGACGAAGCTTCTTCTGGGGGCATCTTTTAGCGAAGTGCCCTTTTTCTCCGCAGCTAAAGCAGTGAAGGTGGGCTACCGAGTTGAAAGCGGCAGATTGTCTGGCGGAGTGGGGAGTGCAAAAAACATTCCCACTGGGGCGCGGAGTTGCAACTGGAGCTCTTGGTGGCTGGGCTGTTAACTGATTGAATGATGAGCTGCTGAGAAAGACTGACTACTGGGGGTTGCTATCTTGTGGTCTCTGCGCTATCATCTTCTTGCGACTAGCACCACTTTCTAGGGTTGCTGCTCTCTTTGGCGCCATCTGAAGTGGGCAGAAGAGGTTAAGAACTAGAGGGGATATATGAGGGCTATTAGCCCTCTAGAGCACAACAGAAGAACTTTAAACCAACAAAGAAAAACGATCAAACACAATACAAAGTCTAGAATGGCTGCATTATATTAAGCGGGTTAGGTGTTACATGACTCCTAAAGCATAGCGTATAGGCTAGGCTAAGCCACGACATAAGATACAAACAAAACGTCTACAAAAGGACAAAGTGCTTGCAACCAAAAGATTACCTAGCAAGCACTGCTAGCTAACCTAGACTAGCCTGACTACTCCAATAGTGGGTACTGGCCACCACAAGCGGTGCAGTTTCCCAGGGAGCGGGAGCGAGAACGGTTGCGACTAAAGTCAGTCGACCGGGAATAAGAGCGATAACGAGAAAGGCTGTGTCCTCCACAGGAGTCTTCGATGTTGATGATGGGCGGTGGACTGGGACGTCGTACGCTCTTGCGCGCAGTCATCCTGGTGCGGGCTCATCTGGATCAGAGTGGTTGATCTGGCATCTAGTCGCTAGAGGCGACGATTGCTGGGGGAGGAACTGGGGCAGAGATTGCTGTAGCTGCTGTGAGGTGTGCCAACTCTGCGATGGCGGCGTCTCTCTCCTGCAATGCAGTAAAGTGGGCTTCATCACTCCTGATCAGCCGCTGGTTGCGGAGGGTATCGGTGTGGGCGTAGCTGCTGGTGAGAAGCATCCAGAGCTGTCCAATCTCATACACGGTGGTGACGATGGAAGCTGTCAAGGCCTGAGTGAGCTGCACCTGGTGGGACAGGCGTGGGTCATCCACCCTGACGTCGAAGATGTCGGGGTAGTGCAATCCTTCCTGAAGAGACAGATAGAAGTAGAATGGAGATCCCAATAGTTCATCTTCGTGCATCTGGCACAGGAGAGCCGAGGTGAAACAAGCTATGTCCGAGTTGCATCAGAACAGTGGCTCCTGGGGTGCTCGGTTCTGAAGGTGTGGGTGAGGATCTTGCCTTCTCTCGGGTAGAGGTACACCTCCATAGACCAAGACTCGCAGGCCATGACTTGAGTCTTTCGGCCTCTGAAGATGGCTGGTGCGGTAGTCAAGGTACTGCATCAGCTGGCGGAGGATGTCCGCGAACCCTCCTTCATTCTCTCCATGAGAGAGAATGTCCCACGGGGCATCGGATGATGGTGCAGCCATCTACAAATTTTTGAAATAAGAGAGAGGGTCAGAACTGAGTAAAAACTCAAGTGAAATCAAGGTAAGTGAAGAACTAAGAGGGATGAGTAAGAGCAATAATTACACTATATTTTAACAAAAGCTTTTTCTTAGTTTTTGAAAATAAGACTCAAATCCTTAGGCTCGACCAGTCTAGCTAAGGCCCCTACAGTCGTATGGTCTGATACCAGCTCTATCGGACCCGGATTTCATAAATCTAAATTCTCTGTGAAAACACGGTGCTATTCCCTGGATCAGTAGATAGCACTCACAGGAATATTGCTGAATCAAGTCATACATGGCATGAACTAGAACATTCAAATATATTACAAACATCAGAGTGACATAGACCGTGTTGGGTCGAGTTTTACAAAAGGGCCGAACAGACCAAATCGATTACATTACAAAAGGCAGTAGTAGCTATAGCGGAAGCAAAAGGGTGAGAGCACATCTCTCCACAGGCAAGCGATTGGGAATACCTGTGTGCGTCCGATATTACCCAAAGACTTAGATAATATAGGATACACGCAAGCACCGACGGAGTTAGCTGGACTGAGGCGAGACCTAGACTACAAGAACTAAACTACTCCTCATCATTATCTTGTCCACCGACTTCTGGATCCTCGTAGTACGCATAATCTCCTTCATCTGCAGCCTCTGAGGGTTTTGGGGAAAAGAGCGAGGATGAGCACTACTACCGTGCTCGCGAGCCAACACACAATGCAATAATATACATGCAAGGCTAAACAAGGATGGCTTGGGTTCTTTTATTTGCTTAAAGCAATGTTTTCAATTATTATAATTACAAATTCCTATCACTTAGCATTTTAACCAAATTGTATTTTTGTTAAAGAGGGTAATTGTGCAATATTTGTATCAACAGAGGTTACCTCCACCTTATGCATATTTTGTTTGGAGCTTTCTCCATTTATTAACATCATTGAGTATGACGACCCAAGAAAAATTCAAACTCAGGGCTAGGTGAGCCCATCACATTTTTCATACCACCCACAAGGTTGTTGAAATAGAACTAACTCTAGTTAAGTTTCCATATCCGCCTTTGACCGTAGGCACGGTTGCTTAAACATTTTATAACTCTGCAGAGATTGTACACTTTACCCACAAGAGACGATTAACTAGTTGCTCTACATGATTCCTTGGTCATGTAGTGAGAGGTCGTCACAATAACTTTTCTAAATATCTCGCCCCTTCCATCGCCTCACCCATATGGGGTTGCGCCCATACGTTGCGCGGGATGTCCACCTCAGCGACTGGCGTAGCGTGGCTACACCTCAGCGACTGGCGAATTTCACCCTTGACTTGGTGTCCCATTAAGCCGACATACCCCAAGCTTGCGCCCCTTTTATTCCTCCAGTGAGATGACTTTCAGGATTTAATAAATTTACTAAGCCAAGTTGTAGTTTGTTGTAGACTTGTGGTTGTATTTGTTTTATACGGAAGGTCATGACAAGATTAAGTCCTTAGGGTTATCTGAGCGGTTCTTCCACATACCATCCACAAAATAACATTCCTTAGGCTACATTAGCACCCATTGTTATACCATCCACCTCGCCATCCGCCCAGATAGTAACAACAATTATTAGGGTTTTGAGGAGTAAAACCAAATCACAATATTTATCCCAGTCAAGGACTACCAATGACTGCCTAAACTATTTTTATGTTTGAAGAGATGATGATTGGGACATTTTAATGTCCCGGTACTCAAGAAAGACTAGCATGTCGTTTAAGTACAACCTATAGCTAGTATTACCATATAGTTACTAGGGTGACATGGAATAATGGATTCAAATTTTCAAGGATGGCATATTAATTAATTACTGATCAAATGGGTATTTAACTACCTTAAGCTTTAACATACATTTGCTTAAAGAATTAAAGCATGCAATTTGCTATTTTTAAAAGAATATAATTTGCATAAAATGTAGGCTCAATATGATCAAAGTATTGACTCACCTAGATTAAAGGTAAGAGGGTCCTAATAATCTTGAGCTTGATCGAAGTGAAGGTTCCTGGTGTCTTCGAACTCTACGCGTACGAGGTACCGGAAAAGAAATAAACGACAATGAGAACAAGTAAATACACAAGAAGTAACAAACGAACTCTGAAATAAACAAGATCAGTGCCATTAGCAAGATCTTGATTTTACAAATTTTTAGAAACAAGTTTCACAATTTTTTGGAGCTACGACGAGGGAGAAATAAACTTTAGAAGTCTCTCTTTTGAATTAAATTAGAAAATAAAAACAAAAAAAAAAAAGAAAACTGGCGGCGGCCCACGGCCACCTTTCGGCCCAGCCCAGCCATTTGGGATGAAGCCTTTGCGCGGCCCATGGCCATGGGCTGGCTGCCCTAAATAAGAAAAGAGGGGAGGTGCTCGGGCCAGAGCAAAGAGGGGAGAGGGGGGGGACAGGGGAGGGGCAGGGCGCCGGGGGGAAGGCAACGTCGGCGGCGATGGGGATTGCCCTAGGGTGGCGGTGACAGGAGCTCAAAACGTCGACGGTGGGGAGGAAGCAGATCGAGATGCTCTACCCGAGGCGGTGACGAGGGAGATGGCGAGGGGGCCACTGAAGCAACAGCATGCAGGAGGAAGTGGCGGTGGCACAGCCAGCTAGAGGTGAGTTTTCTTCGATTCCTCGCTCAGTTCTTCTTTCCTCGGGGATGAAGAGAAGGTGAGATGGGGAGGGCGAGACGGAGCGGGATCGAAAGGGGGGAAGGCTCTTTATAGCCGGGGAGGAGGGGGAAAGGGGCCATGGAGGCTTAAGGCGCACAACAGGGTGTCGGCAGGAGCGGCGGGCATGGGGAGCTGGGATAGGGACTGGGGCAGGCGCGACATGCTTGGACGAGATGCGCGACGGGCGACGGGCGTTGACGTGGGGAATGCGGGACGGGGACGCGCACTAGCGACGTGGGACCCAGCGAGGATAGCAGGTGGAGGAGGCGACACCCTGGCGTGGTGCTGTCGGTGCTGGCGTCAACTCTGGCGAGGGAAGAGAGAGAGAAGAGGGGAGAAGAGAGGGTATTACACTGAGTGCTGTCCCCCATACATTTTTTGATTGGGCTCTCCTGGGAGCCCAACGCCAGTGAGGGGGAGGCGAAGCCGAGCGCCTCCCACATACTTTTTTTGAATGAGCTCTCTTGGGAAGCCACGCTAGTGAAGGGGAGGTGAAGCCGAGCGCCATCCCACATACTTTTTTGACTGGGCTCGCTTGGGCGCCCAACGCTAGTGAGGTGGAGGCGAGGTCGAGTGCCGTCTCCAATACTTTTTTATTAGGTTCGCTTGGGAGCCCAACGCCAGTGAGGGGAAGGCGAAGCTGAGCATCGTCCCCACACTTTGTTTGATTGGGCTCACTTTGGAGCCCAACGATAGCGAGGTTGGGGAGGCATGTCCTTCGAAGCGGCTAGGTTTTGGCGTGTTGGAGCGCGATATGCGAGTTCTCTCCACCGAGGCACAACCTTCGAGGTGGGAGAGTCTCTAGTCACCAAGATGTGTCCTACGGAGCGACTAAGTTTTTGCACGATGGAGCATGATATGTGAGGTCACTCCGCCGAGGGGAGCCCTTCGAGGCTGGAGACTTCCTACCCACTGAGGCACGACCTTCGGAGTTGTGGGGACCCCGGGTTATCTCCGTAAGACCGAGACTAATCATGGTCTTAAGGACATAACTCAAGATCTCCGGTAAATGGTTTTCAACTTAACTCAGTCTAAATGAGAGGCTTGACTGTAATCTAGAGCCCCGACAATCATGCGCGCCGCTCCTCTGCAAGCACTACATGATTGTCGGTTCTCCAACGAGTCAAGTGCTACACTTAACGAGTTAAATCGGAAACTACGAACAGCAAGCATGACTTATATTGGCTCCCAAGATCAGCGACCAATATATTCATGCTCTCATACAACGTTGATCACATCCATACAATGCTCATACATTAATAGTTCAAAAGTTATACATCACAGTACCAAGTATACAACTACATAAAGGGCCGATCGGCCAAATTTAACAAGTTTATAGCAGAAGCAAGTAAATAAACCAAAATACCAGCAGTGGTATGCCCACAACCCATCGGCAACCGACTGGGAGTTAGAAAGTAGCATACTACTCATCGGTGTCGCCTAAATCGATACCGACAAGCTCATCGGTCTCGATATCATCCTCACCTGTAAAAGCCAGCAAATATCTGGCTGAGTACCAAAGAGTACTCGCAAGTCTTACACAAATAAAAATAGTATGCATAAGGTCATTCCAAGGGAAGGCTCATATTGGCTTAATTTTGCATAAAAGACGCAACAATAAACAACCTACACATACTAGTTCTTTAAGTGCCATTTAAAAATCAGAATTTAAGTAGAAGTAAAACATGTGAATAAGTGATGAACTAAGTATCAAACAAACATACAAATAGCAAAGTGGCTGTCCACTTTGATACAACAACAAGCATGAACATCCCATTCATGAATTACCGAGTTCACCCACAATTTTAATTCCAAGTCTAACAATAGTAACTCCCGAACTCAAGCGGTTGTCCATAAACGTGGACACGGCTATTCGAATAGATTATACCCTACAGGGGTGTACTACTTTACCCACACGACTTGATTAGCCCGTAAGCCTCCAGATGCCTCCGAATATAGCATACTTCCTATGGTATGCCGGCTGGGTAAATCAAGATATGACCATTTTTAGCAAGAAAATCCCATTGGGCTAAGTCCCTCAACCCAGGGCTCCTAGGAAACACAAGACATTAACATCTCCATCATATCGGCCCAAAAGGAACACAGGATTTCACGGTCCTGCACCCTTACAATTTCACCATCGTGGGACTCAACACGACAGGACCTTCCCCCTACTTAACCATACAGCACCCATATACCGCGTGTGGTAGCACGAATGTACTTGAATCAACGACGTTACCAAAGTTCGGTCCTTAATTGTCTAGACAAGGCAAACCGCATACCCAATCTCGTGCACGAAGGCACCATCACTAACCAACACTTGTCCAGACCAAGAACCCTTTTTAAAATATCAAAATTTAGCTCATAAAATAGATATGAAGATCTGAAACAAAAGTATAAAAAGAGTTGTGTTTGTCCCAAAATTGCCGGGTTATTCCCGACAATCAAACTACCGTTTCTAGACTTGCATGGCTAAGCAGATCCGAACCATATAAAGTCACACACCCTACCTTAAGCATTTCAGCATTGGAATAATTCATGGATAGCCACAATGACAAGATAATAGGAGGTGTCTAACTATTCATCACAAAAATAACGACATTATCAACATAGCGTGCAAGCAATTATCATTGCATCTATCCTAACAAAATTGGGATCAAATATGATGCAAAAAGAAAGTTCAAAGGATGCTTGCCTTGCTGGTAGAGTAATTGTTCACTCTCGGTGGCGTAGGAATCAATATCAATAGGCTCGGAATCTAGATAAATACAATACCGAATAAACATCGAGAAATACCACAAAATTCAAAATTCCCAAAAATGCATGATTTTTATATAGTATCTAAGTCATGATTTTAGATGATTTTTGGTGAAGGAATCATTTCATTTTGATTTAGTATATGAAAGTTATGGCGGTTTGAATTTCAGATTCCAATATGCCTTTATTCATGCTATTTAATTATGAGGTGAAAATTTGTAGGGCAGTGGTGAGTACATGGGTTACATGGATAAATGGGCAATATTATTACAAGTTCAAAACAGTTGAGTTTGCTCAAATTGGAGTTTTCATGATTTAGTTATTGATTTCTAAAGTTATCAGCATTAATAGTGTAAAAATAACACCCTTTAGGATCATTTTCCTCAAACTAAAGCTTCTGTGATAGAGGTAAGCTTGAAACCATTTTTATAATTGAATTCATTTGAGATAGAAATTATCAAAAGTAATTTCACTATTTTTGGAGTTTCCAAGAATTACTTATGAATTTTTGAAGTTATCAGTCCTTTTTCTATTGTAAAAATAATAGTGCTAATGGCCCAACTTCGAAAAAAATGCTCTCAATTACAGGGACAAGGTTGAAACCAATTTTAATATAAATTTCATTAAATATGAAAATTATCAGAAAATGTTTCACTCACTTTGGAGTTGAGATGAATTAGTTATGTATTTCCAAAGTTATACATGTTTTATAGTGCACAGATAATTCGTTTTCGGATTTTACCAGGTATTTACTCCTTTTCTCACCGAGCGCTAGCCTAGCCACGGTCACTGACCAGCGGGCCCAGTGAATAGTGTGTTTTCTAGTTTAACTCAGATTTAAAATCAGCTCTGACGTGTGGGACCCGTCGTCAGAGGCACGGTTCAGTGGACTGGGTCCATGTTTCCAAGTGCTCGGTGCACGGGGCTTAGAGCATAGGGTCCACATGTCAGTCACGCTACGCCCTGGTTTAACTCCCACCATTTTCTGCGCTCGGGCCCAGCATAAGTGAAACATCAACGTTGCTAATTAAAGGCGAAACCAATCATTAGGTCTTAATGACCATCCTTTGTTGTAATCTCCCGGCTACAGTGCCGGTCGGAGTACGACACGCTCCCGTTCAGTTGCCCGGCGGTTCACCGGTGAACCCGGCCACGGCGGCGCCAGCCAAAGACATAAACAGAATCACAATAGTGTGGCGCTCCTAATGAGAGCGGTCTCGACGGCGGAGCCGGCCTGTACCGGCGGCTAGCCGGAGTTGAGCGGCGACGTTCTTACGGCAAAACCGCAACAAGCAAAGTAGAGCTCCGCAGCAACCAACAAGCGAGTGCCCAGGTCCTAGGGACTAAGTGGAAGCTACCTGAGCAGAAGAAGGTGCTCAGAGAAGCTTGGAGCTGCTGGAGGTGCGTCGGCGCCGGAGAAGAAAATATTGACAATACGGCTTCGCGAGGAGAGGATCACTTGAGCAATCCTACGAACCATGGAGGATCAGTATAGCTCAAGGACCACAAGAGGATGCTAAAGGAGCAAGGAATTGGACAATGTCTTACCGGAACCAAGTGGGAGGTGAAGGGTTGGTTCTTCGGCCGAAGATGATGCAAACTCCGATTCAGCAAGACACTGTCTTGCAACCCTGAAATAAGTTGAGGGGTTTTGATCAGTGGTCCAAGGCACGTAAGGTGACGCGGTGGATTGAGGATAATACCTTCCGGACATGAAGAAGACACTAGAGTGTCCGCGAGAGTACGCTCTGGAGGTCACCGGGAGCACGACAACGGTCAGTGAGCTACAAGCAAAAACAGGAGCTCGCATAAGCAAAAAATGGACACAGGGATGAACCTAGAACATGAAGGAATCACGCGGAGGTGACTTACGCCAGCAGAGAGCACAAACTAGCCTCCCTCTCCTCGGTCAACAGAGGAGAAGTGAGGGAGAAGGAGGGGGTTGTGAGGGGTGATATGCCCGAGCGATGACGGCAATGGACGCGGTGTGAAGTGAGGGAGCTCCAGGAGTGGCCAACGGCAGCGGTGGAGTGATGGCGTCGAGTTGCCGTTCTGGCGCGTCGGAGAGACACGGCCGCGTGGCAAAGGATGCCTGAGACTGAAGCGAGAGGTGGGAGACGATACTGACACGCAGGGCCCATCGTGTCAGCGAGACAAGGCAGCGTTCGTGAGAGCGAGTCAAACGATTTGGGGCGCACCGTTGGATCTCGGCTGGACGGCCTCGATCGAAAAGGGGATCGGACGAACTGAAAAGGTTACGCGATCTGGGTCGTTGATTTTCCATCGGGCGGCTCACGTGCGGTGCACTTAGTGGACTCGACCGAGTCAGCTCGCCTGGGTCGGGCTCGAACCCAAGGAACAGTGCACAGGTTCGAGTACAGGGTTTTGACTGGAATTCAATTTGTTTTCCCTACTTTGACCAGGGCTTAAAAATAGAAATAAAATTCCTAAAATCATGAAATAATTTTTGGGGGTTCCTGGGACAGCCTAGTGTCCATAAAAACTATTGAACCCTACTGTTCATGATATAATTTGTATAGTTTAAATTCAAACATAAGGTTGGTCTTTAAATCGTGTTTGAATTTTCATAGGGTTCAAACCAGTCCCAAAAATTTGGGAAAAATTATATTAATTCATGATAATTACTATAGTATTTGAATAAATTATTTTTGGAGGATCTTTAGTACCATTTATTTCAGTTGTTAGTTTGAAGTTCAATTTGAGGTGTATGTTTCAATTGTGTTTTGAGATTTTCCAAGTACAATGTTGAAATAAAAAGTTTCAAAACATGGTGCATGCTAATGAGATGCATAATAAGCTCTTTATTAATTTAGGGATGTGACAAACCTCCCCCCCTTACAAAAGATCTCGACCCCGAGATCGGGACAGGGTGGAAGTTGGGTAGAACGGTACTACAGAAAGACATTACATCCGTTGTCTTGATTTCCTTCAAAGATAGTACTATGATATCTTGGTAAGGTTACAAGAAATGGTTGCTACATTTTCCTTCCCATTGCTTGGTTTAACCTTTCCTCTCTTAATTCGAAGACACTTCAAGTAGACAGAAAAATATCTGGATAGTTAGCTCGCACTTGATCCTCACGCTCCCATGTTGCTTCATCTTCAGTATGGATACTCCACTGAACCTTGATGAATTTGATATTACGATTCCGCGTCTTGCGCTCCTTTTCTTCAAGAATGCGAATCGGGTGCTCCCGATAAGAAAGATCGGGTTGCAAGTCAAGTTTTTCTAGCTCAGTTGCTTCGGTTGGGACACGAAGACACTTCCTCAGTTGTGAAACATGGAAAACATCATGTACATCAGCAAGTGAGGGTGGCAATTCGATTTGATATGCCACCGGTCCCAACTTGGCTAGAATTCGGAATGGTTCGATGTAGCGCGGTGCCAATTTGCCTTTGACTTGGAAACAACGTGTTCCTTTTATTGGAGAAACTTTAAGATAGACATGATCATCCACCTTAAAACTCAACTCACGACGACGACGGTCGGCATAGGACTTTTGCCGAGATTGAGCCGTCTGAAGTCGTTCGCGGATAACACGAACTTGCTCTTCCGCATCTTCCACCAATGTTGGACCATAAAATGGCCTCTCCCGACCGGACCAGTTCAAAGGTGTCCTACAAGCTCTCCCATACAAGGCCTCAAAGGGGGACATTTGTATGCTTGATTGAAAACTATTGTTGTAGGAGAACTCCGCAAATGGTAAGCATTTCTCCCAGTTTTTGCTATAGGACAGCACACATGCTCGAAGAAGGTCTTCTAAAATTTGATTCACTCTTTCTGTTTGGCCATCTGTTTGCGGGTGGTAAGCGGAGTTGAAAGATAGATTGGTCTCCATTGCTTGGTGCAAGCACTTCCAGAAGTGAGAGGTGAACTGGGGACCTCTATCGGAAATGATCACTTTAGGTACACCGTGGAGACAAACAATCTTGGAGATGTACAACTCTGCTAGCTTGGCCCCGGTGTAAGTGGTCTTGACTGGAATAAAATGGCCAACCTTCGTCAGACGATCGACAATTACCCAAATAGAATCGGACCCAGTTTGAGTCCTAGGAAGGCCAGTGATAAAATCCATGCCAACTTCTTCCCATTTCCACTTGGGAATGGGCAGGGGTTGTAGAGTTTCTGCTGGTTTCAAATGCTCAGCCTTTACTCTTTGGCATACATCACACTCGACAATATATTGAGCGATCTGCCTCTTCATTTGGCTCCACCAAAGCCTTTTCTTCAGGTCCTGGTACATCTTGGTACTACCGGGGTGAATAGAGAATTTGGAGTCATGAGCCTCCTTGAGAATTAGTTCTCTCAAGGCAAGATCACAGGGCACCACCAATCTGTTTCCAAAACATAGGGTGCCTTGTGCATCTTCCTTAAAACACTTGGCTTTACCTTGCTTCATTTCTTCCCGGATCTGAGCTACTTCTTCATCAGTCTTCTGGGCTTCTCTAATCTAGTCCTCAAGTGTAAAATTCACACTAAGGGCAACAAGAGAACCTTCTTCAATTACCTCCAGGTGCAGACGTTGCATTGCAGCACACAACCCTGCCGAAATGGGAGTTACCGATAAACAGTTGCACTGCGACTTTCTGCTTAGGGCATCGGCCACCACATTTGCTTTTCCCGGATGATAATGGAGTCCAAAATCATAATCTTTGATGAGCTCAAGCCACCTTATTTGCCTCAAATTCAGATCGGCTTGGGTGAAGATATATTTAAGACTTTTATGGTCGGTGTAGATCTCGCAACGATTACCGATGAGGTAGTATCGCCAAATCTTAAGAGCATGAACAACCGCTGCGAGCTCCAAATCATGAGTGGGATAATTCAACTCATGTGGTCTCAATTGTCTTGATGCATAAGCTACCACTCGGCCCTCTTGCATAAGCACACAACCGAGCCCATGGCGAGACGCATCGTAGGAAATATCAAAGCTCTTGTGAATATCGGACATGATAAGTACTGGAGCTTTGGTCAAGCATTTCTTTAAGATCTGAAAGCTCTCCTCACATTCTGGTGACCATACGAACTTCTTTTCTTTCTTTAGAAGTTGCGTCGTTGGCCTCGCAATTTTGGAGAAGTTCTGGATGAATCTGCGGTAGTAACCCGCAAGTCCGAGAAAACTGCGAATATCAGTGATGTTTTTGGGTTGTCTCCAATCCAGGACATCTTGTACTTTGCTAGGATCAACATCAACACCGCCCTTGGATAGGACATGTCCCAATAAACTAACTTCATGAAGCCAGAACTCGCATTTGCTAAATTTGGCATAGAGCTGATGTTGACGAAGCTTCTCCAACACAAGCCGCAAATGTTGCTCGTGTTCTTCATCAGACTTTGAGTAGATAAGGATGTCATCAATGAATACTACAACAAATTTGTCCAAGTACTCCATGAAAACTGAATTAATAAGATTCATGAAGTATGCCGGTGCATTCGTCAGACCAAAAGACATGACAGTGTACTCGTACAATCCGTAGCGAGTAGAGAATGCCGTCTTCGGAATGTCTTCAGTTCGAACTTTAATTTGATGATAGACCAAGCGTAAATTGATCTTGGAGAATACTTGGGCTCCATTCAATTGATCGAATAAATCATCAATCCGCGGAAGCGGATATTTATTCTTGACAGTGACTTGATTTAACGGATGGTAGTCAACACACATCCGCAAACTCTTGTCTTTCTTTTTGACAAAGATGACCGGACATCCCCAAGGTGAGGAGCTCGGCCTAATAAATCCCTTGTCTTGAAGTTCTTGGAGTTGCTTCTTCAATTCTTCTAACTCATTAGGGGGCATTCGATATGGCCGCTTTGAGATGGGCGCAGTACCGGGTACAAACTCGATGACGAACTCAACTTCTCGATCGGGAGGCATGCCTAGGAGTTCTTCGAGAAATACATCTGGATATTCACATAACACTGTCACCTTCTCAAGTACAAGAGAGGTACTAGCTTCTAAGGCATAAAGGTGAGAATTGCCCACAGAAGGTGCAAAAACGACCTGACTGCCGTCTTCGCTAGTGACCGATATAGACCGTTGAGCACAATCAATTATCCCTGATTTTTGGACAGCCAATCCATCCCTAATATCACATCAATACCCACTGAATTTATCACAATTAAATTCGCCAAAAAGTTAATATTTTGAATTTCCACTTTCATGTCTCGGCAGATTTGATCGGTTTGGAAAATCGATCCCGGAGATTGAATTTGATAAGGTGGCTGAAGTTTATGCATTTGGAATTGATTAAGTGCAGCATATTCCTTTTTGATAAATGAGTGAGATGCTCTGGAATCAAATAAAACTGATGTTGGATAAGAATTAACAAGAAATGTACCCAAAATGACGTCGGGAGCGTCGCTCGCCTCCTCAGCGGTGACATGGTTCACTCTGCCAAGTGCAGGGATCTGGGGAGGGGTAGACGCTGCCCTCGGAGGTGGCGAAGGTCTTGCCACAGCTGATGGTGTAGGAGCTCGAAAAACTTGGGGCATCCCCCGCTGCTTGGCGAGGCAGTGAGATGCATAGTGGCCCTGGTGGCTACAATGAAAACAGGTGACATTCGGCTTGTATGCACCATTGTTTTGGGAGTTCTTACTCCCAGTGTTCCGCTGCCCCGTAGGTGGAGAAGGTCGTGGAGGCACCACAGGAGGCCTCGGTGGCACTGTGGCCTGAAAACGAGGCGCCTGGGGCGGTCCGGGGCGCTGTCGAGGAAAATTGCCGCTAGCTGAAATCTGAGCGGCCCTCTTCCTCTTCCTGGACTCCTCCACGGCCATGCTCTTGTGCTCCACTACAATGGCCTTGTTCACCAAGTGTTGGAAGTTCCGAAAATCATGCACAGCCAGAGCTAGCTGCATCTCCTCAGTCAGGCCACCCATAAACCGACGCTGGCGATGCGCGTCTGTGGAGACGTCATCAGGGGCGTAGCGAGCCAAGGAGTTGAATTCCTGAAGGTACTCAGTAACAGTCTTCCTTCCTTGCTTTAGAGCAAGAAACTGCTGCTGCTTGATCGACATAACTCCCTCAGGAATATAGGCCTCCCTGAAGGCCGCCCGAAACTCGTTCCATGATGGAACGTCTCCCTCAGGTTGCATGGCGGAAAAATTATCCCACCATGCACTAGCAGCGCCCTCCAGTTGATAACTGGCAAAGAGCACCCTCTCAATGCCTGTACATTGAGCAACAACCAGCTTCTTCTCAATATCCCTCAGCCAATCTTCAGCCTCCATGGGATCTTCGGTGCCCGCAAAGGTCGGAGGATTAGTCCGCTGAAAATCAACGAGACCTCCCCGCTGCCTGTGATTTCCCCCTCCCCCTGTTGCCGCAGGAGCAGGAGAAGTGTTGCAAGCGATAGCTTCAAGAATCCTCGTCTGGTCCATCCTATTTCGCTCGATCTGAGCCAAAACCTCGGCCATAGTGGGTGGCGGAGGAAGCACTTCCTCAGATGAACTATCCCTCTGAGGATGCTGCTGAGAGGGCTCACCCCTGTCTTCTCGGGCGTAGAGTTCCGCTACCGCAGCGGAACGTGTGCCCTGGGGTGGAGATCCCCCATCACGCTGAGCTCTCGCACGAGTGTTAGGGCCTGTCATCCTGTTGCACCAAGTAAACTTAGCAAGGATCAAGATGAAGCCAACACAAGTGGGAATTAAATTTTTGGACAGCAAGCACATAATTTTAAATCACGCATGCAAAACCATATAACATGCACAAGAACATAACACCAATTGGTCGTACAAAGGCACTAAGGCCAGTACAAGATCCATAACTCCAACTCATAGTTTTTCCATGCCAATTACATCCATAGGGCCCGTGAGCGAAAAGTACCTAGTTGAAATAAAAGTTCTTGCAGGAAAAACATTAATGGTTCAATTACTACTAACCTATTACAGGAATTTAAAGATACATGCTCCACCATGAGCTTACACCTACTACATCCTAAATATTGTTCCGATCAAAGTTCACCGGAAATTCGTCCAGAAGATGCGCCCTAGGGGAACCCGTGTCCTCAGGGTCCTTTGGATTAACAAGGCGCAGAGGGGAGCCTTGTTCTATCACATGGCCTCCGGCAGGTTCCATCCTATGTGTACGAGCAAATCCGACCGACATACGGACTTGGCATCTTGCCCCATAGTTAGGCACTCGCCCCGGCACTTCCGGAAGACGGTACCTTGGTGGTGCTGAAGCGTATGGGGAAACTTCATTCGCGCCATAGACCACATGACGGTCGATGATCCCCATGTTGCACATGAGTTGTAAATGCTCTTGGGCCACCACGAGACGTTGACGAGTCTCGTACAACTCATATACCGTGCACCGATGGATTTGATCCATAATATGAATCAATCTTGCCAACTGCCTAACCTGGGGATCTTCCCCGAATTGGATCCGGGCAAAGGTGTCCACCTCCGTGCCACGCTCTCTCATAGGAAAATGGTCGTAAGGCGGCTGAGACAACTCCGTCAGATCATAACGGAGGTGGCTCATAGCCACATGAGCCACTTCCTGAAGAGCCATGGCCTCAGAAGTGTCACGAGCCTGGAAACAATATGGGATGCTCCCCGTGACTCGTCTGGCGATAATATTGATTATGGCCAAGTATTCCTCCATGCCTGGCCCCCTGTCGCGATGGTAGATGGCGTAGGTCGGTTGATAAGTGAAGTTCGCCCTCCATATCATTTCTCGGAGAAGCGCTGGGTATCCATCCACGTTCTCAGCTTGAGTTTCCTTGACCAGGTATTGACGACTCATCTAAAGGCAAGAAAGACAAGGTAAGACTTCTTTCCAAATCAAAACAAGAGTAAGGTAAGAAAGGGTGCTAAGATGGATGAGGAACAAAAAGTATTCCTAACTTAAATTTTCTGAAATTAATTTGATAATTTCAAAATATTTGGACTCAGAAAGGCTTACTAACTCTAACGCCAGCGCTACCTCTAACCTACAGTCAGTATGGCTCTGATACCAACGCTGTGGGGACCCCGGGTTATCTCCGTAAGACCGAGACTAATCATGGTCTTAAGGACATAACTCAAGATCTCTGGTAAATGGTTTCCAACTTAACTCAGTCTAAATGAGAGGCTTGACTGTAATCTAGAGCCCCGACGATCATGCGCGCCGCTCCTCTGCGAGCACTACATGATTGTAGGTTCTCCAACGAGTCAAGTGCTACACTTAACGAGTTAAATCGGAAATCACGAACAGCAAGCATGACTTATATTGGCTCCCAAGATCAGCGACCAATATATTCATGCTCTCATACAACGTTGATCACATCCATACAATGCTCATACATTAATAGTTCAAAAGTTATACATCACAGTACCAAGTATACGACTACATAAAGGGCCGACCGGCCAAATTTAACAAGTTTATAGCGGAAGCAAGTAAATAAACCAAAATGCCAGCAGTGGTATGCCCACAACCCATCGGCAACCGATTGGGAGTTAGAAAGTAGCATACTACTCATCGGTGTCGCCTAAATCGACACCGACAAGCTCATCGGTCTCGATATCATCCTCACCTGTAAAAGCCAGCAAACATCTGGCTGAGTACCAAAGAGTACTCGCAAGTCTTACACAAATAAAAATAGTATGCATAAGGTCATTCCAAGGGAAGGCTCATATTGGCTTAATTTTGCATAAAAGACGCAACAATAAACAACCTACACATACTAGTTCTTTAAGTGCCATTTAAAAATCAGAATTTAAGTAGAAGTAAAACATGTGAATAAGTGATGAACTAAGTATCAAACAAACATACAAATAGCAAAGTGGCTGTCCACTTTGATACAACAACAAGCATGAACATCCCATTCATGAATTACCGAGTTCACCCATAATTTTAATTCCAAGTCTAACAATAGTAACTCCCGAACTCAAGCGGTTGTCCATAACTGTGGACACGGCTATTCGAATAGATTATACCCTACAGGGGTGTACTACTTTACCCACACGACTTGATTAGCCCGTAAGCCTCCAGATGCCTCTGAATATAGCATACTTCCTATGGTATGCCGGCCGGGTAAATCAAGATATGGTCATTTTTAGCAAGAAAATCCCATTGGGCTAAGTCCCTCAACCCAGGGCTCCTAGGAAACACAAGACATTAACATCTCCATCCTATCGGCCCAAAAGGAACACAGGATTTTACGGTCCTGCGCCCTTACAATTTCACCACCGTGGGACTCAACACGATAGGACCTTCCCCCTACTTAACCATACAACACCCATATACCGCGTGTGGTAGCACGAATGTACTTGAATCAACGACGTTACCAAAGTTCAGTCCTTAATTGTCTAGACAAGGCAAACCGCATACCCAATCTCGTGCATGAAGGCACCATCACTAACCAACACTTGTCCAGACCAAGAACCCTTTTTAAAATATCAAATTTTAGCTCATAAAACAAATACTAAGATCTGAAACAAAAGTATAAAGAGAGTTGTGTTTGTCCCAAAATTGCCGAGTTATTCCCGACAATCAAACTACCGTTTCTAGACTTGCATGGCTAAGCAGACCCGAACCATATAAATTCACACACCCTACCTTAAGCATTTCAGCATTGGAATAATTCATGGATAGCCACAATGACAAGATAATAGGAGGTGTCTAACTATTCATCACAAAAATAGCGACATTATCAACATAGCGTGCAAGCAATTATCATTGCATCTATCCTAACAAAACTGGGATCAAATATGATGCAAAAAGAAAGTTCAAAGGATGCTTGCCTTGCTGGTAGAGTAATTGTTCACTCTCGGTGGCATAGGAATCAATATCAATAGGCTCGGAATCTAGATAAATACAATACCGAATAAACATCGAGAAATACCACAAAATTCAAAATGCTCAAAAATACTTGATTTTTCTACAGTAGCTAAGTCATGATTTTAGATGATTTTTGGTGAAGGAATCATTTCATTTTGATTTAGTATATGAAAGTTATGGCGGTTTGAATTTCAGATTCCAATATGCCTTTATTCATGCTATTTAATTATGAGGTGAAAATTTGTAGGGTAGTGGTGAGTACATGGGTTACATGGATAAATGGGCAATATTATTACAAGTTCAAAACAGTTGAGTTTGCTCAAATTGGAGTTTTCATGATTTAGTTATTGATTTCTAAAGTTATCAGCATTAATAGTGTAAAAATAATGCCCTTTAGGATCATTTTCCTCAAACTAAAGCTTCTGTGACAGAGGTAAGCTTGAAACCATTTTTATAATTGAATTCATTTGAGATAGAAATTATCAAAACTGATTTCACTGTTTTTGGAGTTTTCAAGAATTACTTATGAATTTTTGAAGTTATCAGTCCTTTTTCTATTGTAAAAATAATAGTGCTAATGGCCCAACTTCCAAAATAATGCTCTCAATTATAGGGACAAGGTTGAAACCAATTTTAATATAAAGTTCATTAAATATGAAAATTATCAGAAATGATTTCACTCACTTTGGAGTTGAGATGAATTAGTTATGTATTTTCAAAGTTATACATGTTTTACAAAGGTACGATAATTCGCTTTTGGATTTTACCGGTATTTACTCCTTTTCTCACCGGCGCTAGCCTAGCGCGATCAGCGACCAGCGGGCCCGGTGAATAGTGTTTCTAGTTTAACTCAGATTTAAAATCGGCTCGACGTGTGGGACGTCGTCGAGAGCACGGTTTAGTGGATGGTCCATGTTTCCAAGTGCTCGATGCACGGGCTTAGAGCCTAGGGTCACATGTCACCACGCCACGCTGGTTTAACTCGCCATTTTCTGCGCTCGGGCCCGAGATAAGTGAAACATCAACGTTGCTAATTAAAGCGAAACCAATCATTAGGTCTTAATGACCATCCTTTGTTGTAATCTCCCGCTACGGTTTGGCCGAATCGACACGCTCCTGCTCGATTGCGGCGGTTCACCGCGACTCGCCGGCGGCGCCAAACAAAGACATAAACAGAATCACAATAGTGTGGCGCTCCTAATGAGAGCGGTCTCGACGGCGGAGCCGGCCTGTACCGGCGGCTAGCCGGAGTTGAGCGGCGACGTTCTTACGGCAAAACCGCAACAAGCAAAGTAGAGCTCCGCAGCAACCAACAAGCGAGTGCCCAGGTCCTAGGGACTAAGTGGAAGCTACCTGAGCAGAAGAAGGTGCTCAGAGAAGCTTGGAGCTGCTGGAGGTGCGTCGGCGCCGGAGAAGAAAATATTGACAATACGGCTTCGCGAGGAGAGGATCACTTGAGCAATCCTACGAATCATGGAAGATCAGTATAGCTCAAGGACCACAAGAGGTTGCTAAAGGAGCAAGGAATTGGACAATGTCTTACCGGAACCAAGTGGGAGGTGAAGGGTTGGTTCTTCGGCCGAAGATGATGCAAACTCCGATTCAGCAAGACACTGTCGTGCAACCCTGAAATAAGTTGAGGGGTTTTGATCAGTGGTCCAAGGCACGTAAGGTGACACGGTGGATTGAGGATAATACCTCCCGGACACGAAGAAGACACCAGAGTGTCCGCGAGAATACGCTCTGGAGGTCACCGGGAGCACGACAACGGTCAGCGAGCTACAAGCAAAAACAGGAGCTCGCATAAGCAAAAAATGGACACGGGAATGAACCTAGAACATGAAGGAATCACGCGGAGGTGACTTACCCCAGTAGAGAGCACAAACTAGCCTCCCTCTCCTCGGTCAACAGAGGAGAAGTGAGGGAGAAGGAGGGGGTTGCGAGGGGTGATATGCCCGGGCGATGACGGCAATGGACGCGGTGTGAAGTGAGGGAGCTCCAGGAGTGGCCAACGACAGCGGTGGAGTGACGGCGTTGAGTTGCCGTTCTTGCGCGTCGGAGAGACACGGCCGCGTGGCAAAGGATGCCTGAGACTGAAGCGAGAGGTGGGAGATGATACTGACACACGGGGCCCATCGTGTCAGCGAGACAAGGCAGCGCGCGCGAGAGCGAGTCAAACGATTTGAGGCGCACCGTTGGATCTCGGCTGGACGGCCTCGATCGAAAAGGGGATCGGACGAACTGAAAAGGTTACGCGATCTGGGTCGTTGATTTTCCATCGGGCGGCTCACGTGCGGTGCACTTAGTGGACTCGACCGAGTCAGCTCGCCTGGGTCAGGCTCGAACCCAAGGAACAGTGCACAGGTTCGAGTCCAGGGTTTTGACTGGAATTCAATTTGTTTTCCCTACTTTGACCAGGGTTAAAAATAGAAATAAAATTCCTAAAATCATGAAATAATTTTTGGGGGTTCCTGGGACAGTGTAACATCCCCAAGATTGATTAATGGGAATTAGTATGCATGTTATCAGCATGCTTGATATTTTGGAAACATTTGCATAATATTTTGCACTTGAAAATATATCCAACCAATTTTGAACATACACTTTAGATTTGAACTCCAATTAAAAACCACAGCAAAAACATTTGATCATCATCTGAAAATAATTTATTAAAATACTAGAATAATAATCATTAATAAATATAATTTTTCCCAAATTTTTGGAACAAAATTTAACCCTCAGAAAATTCAAAAACAATTTAAAGACCTATCCTAAGTTGGAATTTATATATTACAAAATATATCATGAACAGTAAGTTTTAAATTTTATTTGGGAACTAGGTCATCCCAGGAACACCCATGATTTATTTCAGAATTTTTAGAAATTTATTTCTATATTTAAAGCCTCGGTCAAACCATTTTGTTAGTTGGTCAACTCTGTTTTTTTTTAAACTCAGACTCACTCACTGTTGGACCGACCGGACCCGAGCTAGAGTCCGACCGAGCCCCTTGCCACTTGTTTCGACCGAACCACCTAATCGAACTCGCATCGCTGCAGTCGCTGACAGCCTGGGCCCGCCTGTCGGAACCTTCTTCCTCCTGTTGGCGCGCCTGCAGGAACAGCGCGCCACGTCGCGGCCGCGCTCTGCTCTCGCTCCGTCGACGCCGTCACCCACCGCTTCTCCCAACCTATCCCCGAGCTCCGCTAGCTCATGCCGCCTTCACTCCGTCTTCTCCCCAAGCATATTACCCTCCGTGCTCCTCTCGCTTCAACCATTCTCCCTCTCGGTGGCCGAGGGAGAAGAAGCCGTTCTTGCTCTCTTCTCAGGTTAACCCCGCGCCGTCTTGTCCCTTGGATTCTAATTTCCTTACATTTTCCATTTTTCCTAACCCGAGTCCCTCATTCGCAGTGTATCTCTCGGAACGCCGCCGTGCTCCCACTGCCTCCAAAGCGCGCACCCGAGGCCGCCTCCGTGCGCATATCGCCTCCAGTGAGTTTTGACCCATTGGTTGTGCGTCACAATGTGTCTTACGATATAAGAATAATTTCCCCTCATCCAATTCCAACAATGCTTTCGCAGGAGCTTGTGATTTTGGTTTTGCCCAAATCTCGGTTGAAATCACTATTCATCATCTTTTGCCGACCTTGGTATGTATTTTCCCAATTCCTTCTCATGTAGCATTATACTGGTAACCTCTGAGATCATCCTACCTCCACTTTTCAGTCTTATTGCAAAGAGAGCTCTCCCCACGGTAGACCCGGCGCCGCTGCCGCCATTACCGTCGACCACCTCTACCCGAGCTTCTTCGGCCCCTTTTACCACCTTGGTAAGCCTCAAGGAACCCCCTAGTAGCTTAAGTCTTGTTTGGTTTGCTCAAAGATCCACCGAGGCGTCGTTGCCACGTTTGCCGTATTTGCGCCGCCGCTACAGCCCTTCTCCGGCCAAACTCCGGCCACCGGTTGGATGGAAGACTATTAGCAACCCATCTATACCCTTGTTTCATGCGCCTGTAGGTCACCGCACCGGCGAGCCACCGGCAAAGCTCACGGCTTCACCCTCCTCTGTTGTCGGAAATTTCGACCGCACTGTAGCGAGCTCATTAGGGTTTAATTACTTTGATTAGCATTTAAAGCAAAGATCACTGTCGGCAAAACATTCTTTAGTCAATACTTAGTGGTCGGTTGTCTCTTTGACAAGTGGGCTCGAAAGATTTGTGCGCACAATAGCTGGTCCGTGGACCCTGGACCGAATGTTTGGACTTGTAGTCCATGCACTATTAGGTGGACCGTGCCTATGACCTTTGGGCCCCACGTATGTAAATTAAATCGGAAGTAATTAAAAATAGGCACTGTTCAATAGGCCCCGCTTGTCAGTGACTAGGGCTAGCTCAGCCCCGGTAAAAAAAAAGGTAATATATGATTTATAAAATCTGAAATCCATTTATTTGCACAATGGAAATTGTATTAATTTCAAAAATCCATATCTAATTCAAATCAACTCCAAATTGAATGAAACCACTTCTGGTAATTTTTATTTTTAATAAAATTTATGTTAAAATTTGTTTCAACCTTGTCTCTATAGCAGAAAGCATTATTTGGAGAATGAGCTATTAACACTATTATTTTTACAAAAGAAAAAGGCTGATAACTTTAAAAATTCATAAGTAATTCTTGGAAACTCCAAAAATAGTGAAATCAGTTTCGATAATTTATATTTCAAATGAACTTAATTATAAAAGTGGTTTCAAACTTACCTCTGTCACAGAAACTATAGTTTGAGGAAAATGGTCCTAAAGGGTATTATTTTTACACTATTAATGCTGATAACTTTAGAAATCAATAACTAAATCATGAAAACTCCAATTGGAGCAAACTCAACTGTTTTGAACTTGTAATAATATTGCCTATTTATCCATGTAATCCATGTGCTCACCACTGCTCTACAAATTTTCATCTCATAATTAAATTACATGAATGAAGCCGTATTGAAATCTGAAATTCAAACCGCCATAACTTTCACATATTAAATCCAAATGAAATAATTCTTTCACCTAAATTAATCTAAAATCATGAACTACCTACTGTATAAATTTCATACATTTTTGAACATGTTGTATTTCTGGTTTTATTTGATATTTATTGCAACATCGCCTTTTATTAGGTTTTTGACGATAACGATATATTCGTGAGAGTATTATGAGTATAACCTGAGATCGATCATGTGATACCAGCAAAGGTGCGAGCACCCTCCTCTTGATCGTATTGCTCCTAGTGGTTTTTAAATGATTTGTGTGAGTTTTATTATCGCAATTGCATGCTATTTTTGAAATGTATGTTTATGGGTAGAAGTAGTTAATCTCCTAATTGCTGCATTAGCCCTCCTTTGAATGTTGATTACCCTTTTACCTTGAATGACTAAGGTTATATATTATATATGGGATTGTTTGCTAGTTTGTAGAACGATGCTTAGCCATGCTAGTAGTCGTAGCCGAGAGCGGTTGATGGAGCTAGTCCATCGGCCGGTGAATTGAATTGAATCCTAATGAAACTTGAGGATTTTATGGATTGGATTATGTGGGATTTGAGGGATGTATCCAGATCTTCGCATCTGGGGTTTGTGGATATGTTGGTGGTGGGTTTTATGTTCTTAACTTGGACGGGTGTAGGTTGATGATGAATTACTATTGTTGTTTGTTATTATGGAATTGTGTAGCCCCGTCTGAGTGTTTAAGGACCGGTCTGTGGTGTGATGAACCAAGTCTTACGTACAACCACACGCTGGGATAATGGCGAAGGCTTGGCTAACTAATTTGTTGTGTGTTAGCTATCAGAACACAATCGGGTTGGCAATTGTTATTGTTGTTTTTACGGTTCTCTTGTCAATCTGGCGGGGGCATGTTAAGGGTCGCCTTACTTGCTCTTAAGGGTCTCTTGTTGGATAGGGACTTACTTACGCAACGGGTTTACTCACGTGGTTGAGCGATCTATCGCTCGCCATAGGACTGTCCTCGGGTGGTTTGATAGTTAGGACATGACATTGTAAAGGCCTCGTTATGCTACCTCAGTCACACTCCTATGGAAGAGTGCATTGGCCGACATTATGAGGAATGCATATCGTGTGGGTAAAGCTGTACCACTCTGCAGAGTAACTAAATCTATTCGAATAGCCTCGTCCTAGGTTATGGACAACACTTGTGGGAAAGCAGGCACAGTTAGCTTTGGAAATTTAAGTTTGGGTTTATGTTGGGAATGTTTTGTCATTTTGTTAGATTGTTCAAATCTGAAATGAATTCATGAACGCGTGGTTCGCGCGTTAATTTTGTTGAGGAATGAATTGTGCCACGAATGAGATGTTCGTGTGTTGATTATATTTGGAGAGTATACCTTTGATAATCATTACTTACTGCTATACAATGTTTTCTAAATGTTTTTACAAATGGCAAGTTAGAATCTTTTACCCTTATGCAAAATTTGCTTTATGCTAAAAATTGACTAGTGTAGTAGCCTTCCATTGATACTTACTTGCATCCTTATTTTTCTTGAAAAGTCTCGCGAGTACAACTTTGTACTTGAAAAGTGTCTATTTGATCAGGTAAGGACGTCGGACGCAACGGCTTTAACTCCAGTTGGTTGCTTGTGGGATTGTGGGCATGCCAACTCGGTTATTCCCTCTTTATTTAAGTTTATCTTCCGCTGTAAATTTATTTGTGTTATTGTTATTTAGATTTGGCCGATTGGCCCTCTTATGTAAAATTAGGACCGAAAGGTTCTATGTTGAAAATATATCAAAGTTTCTATTATTCTTGTACATTGTGTATGGATGTGATTGCAATGTTGTGTACTAGGATATGTGCATGTTAGCCACTGATCCTTGGGAGCTAGCATGTGACACATATCCGGGTCACTCGGAATCGTGTTCGTCTCACGTTAAGTGTTGCGTTTACGGCGTAATCACTTAGCTTGATACGGATCCGATCTCGGGGGTCCTCACAGACAGCCTAGTGTCCATAAAAACTATTGAACCCTACTGTTCATGATATAATTTGTATAGTTTAAATTCAAACATAAGGTTGGTCTTTAAATCGTGTTTGAATTTTCATAGGGTTCAAACCAGTCCCAAAAATTTTGGAAAAATTATATTAATTCATGATAATTATTATAGTATTTGAATAAATTATGTCCAGAGGATCTTTAGTACCATTTATTTCAGTTGTTAGTTTGAAGTTCAATTTGAGGTGCATGTTTCAATTGTGTTTTGAGATTTTCCAAGTACAATGTTGAAATAAAAAGTTTCAAAACATGGTGCATGCTAATGAGATGCATAATAAGCTCTTTATTAGTTTTGGGATGTGACAGGAGTGGCTAGGTTTTTGTGAGATGGGGCACGATATGCGTGGTCTCATCGCTGAGGCGAGGCTTGAGACTCCCTAGTCACCGAGGCATGTCCTTCGAAGCGGCTAGGTTTTGGCGTGTTGGAGCGCGATATGCGAGTTCTCTCCACCGAGGCACAGCATTTGAGGCAAGAGACTCCCTAGTCGCCGAGGCATAGCCTTCGGAGCAACTAGGTTTTTATGCGATGGAGCACGATGTGCGAGGTCTCTCCATCGAGGGGGGCCTTTCGAGGCGGTAGACTCCCTAGTCGCCGAGGAACGGCCTTCAGAGCGGCTAGGTTTTTTTGCGCGATGAGGCACGATATGCGAGGTCTCTCTCCGAGGCGAGGTATTCGAGGTGGGAGACTCCCTAGTCATCGAGGCACAGCCTTCGGAGTGGGTAGGTTTTGGCACGGTGGAGCGCGATATGCGAGGTTTCTCCATCAAGGCAAGGCCTTCCGGGTGGGAGACTCCCTAGTCGCTGAGGTACGGCCTTTGGAGCGGCTAGGTTTTTGCGCGATGGAGCGCGACATGTGAGGTCTCTTCGTCAAGGCGAGGCCTTCGAGGCGGGAGACTCCCTAGCTGCCGAGGCACAGCCTTCAGAGTGTCTAGATCTTTCAAGGCGGTAAACTCCCTAGTCGCTGAGGCACGGCCTTCGGAGAGGCTAGGTTTTTGCATGATGGGGCGTGATATGCCAGGTCTCTCTGCCGATCAATAGCAAATCCCGACCATTTTGGCCGATAAATGTGGTGTGTAGTTGCAAAATCTTGTTGCCTGAACAGCCAATCGATAAGTAAGGTATGGTGATGCTCGCAATGGGAGCCTGTAATTCCTATGGCAATAGGACGGCGCGCCATATTGTTTCTATTATTAGGATAAGACACGGACTAATGCAGATGACATGCAAGTGCACAACTAAATTGGGTAGTGCTTTCACTAGAAAGTACCATTATAATTGGCATGACTTAGATATTTTACACAGGTTTGCCAGGCGTAAAGCGGCGAAGCAAATGGGATTACGGTGTCACAACATACCGGGTTCAAAAACAATTTAATGGGATCAACTTATATATATCACATGTGCACTCTTTAGCCCAAAAGCGCACCGTGGAGTCGTCTCAGCGCGACGCGGTACACGCCCAGCGCAACGTGGGCGTGCGGCTCGAGTTCATCACTAGAGATGCTAATGATGTTGTGATTCATCGCTAATGATGATGTGGTCCATCGCTTCATTAACTTGAAAGAATGTAAGTACTAAAGTTAATTTATTTACTTAACTACTTATTTTTACTTGAGAATTTTAAGACATTTGTTCTCTTCTTTTTTAGGCCATTGAGGTTGGATAATGTATTTTGCCAATACGACCATCTTTTATTTGTGGTTTCGTCCTTAGTTCCTTTATTTTGATAAGTGTTGACGCGATCTACTTGATCGAGACTCTTTAATTTGGTGTAGCGACTCAATACACAGAATGAGCCGTGGCAACTTAAGCTATATTGTTGGGCTAACGTAGTATCTTCTGCTCGTGGTCTTTGTTGACGATGCTCTCTTGACAGCTTCATGCCTTGTAGTCTTGAACGTAATGGGAAGAAACGTGTTGACCATCTATAGAAATTTTCATGGAAGAGAGGATCCATTTAACGTTATAAAAAGGTGAAGAGAGAATTAGGTAAGGAAGAATTGCTATGAAGAAGCTATAGATAGTGACCAAGATGAGGAGAGAACAATTTATTTTTCTTGTTATAAAATAAGTTTTGAAGTTTTTCAACTAACGACCATTCTAACTAGATCACGACCTACAGTCGATATGTCTCTGGTACTGTCACAGCCCCAACTATTAAAATGGATTATAAAGAATCTCACTAATATGCATTATCAAATCCAAACCATTTCATCATATATTGTACTTGGAAAATCTCATTTCATATAAACATACACTTCAAAATTTCGGTTTTCTTTTAGCATCTGTAATAAAAAGTTGTGATCATCATCTGGAATCAATTTATTTAAATACTAAATTAATTCTCATGAATAAATATAATTTTTCCAAAATTTTTGGGACTAGTTTGAACCTAATTAAAATTCAAACAACATTCATAGACATACAACATGTTTGAATTTAAATGTCACAAATTTTAATATGAACAGTGGTGTTCAATAATTTTTATGGACACTAGGTTGTCCCAGGAACCCCCATAAATTATTTTATGATTTTAGGAAATTTATTCCTATTTTTAGAGCCTTGGTCAAAGCTGCTATTAGTTGGTCAAATCTGTTTTAAACTGAGGCTCGCACTGTTGCTTTGACTCGAGCCCATCATCGTTCGACCAAGTTTAACCGACTCGGTCGAGTCAACTTAACGCACCAATGCATACCAACCATCAGATCTAAATCCGACGGTGCGCATCGAATCGCTCACTCGCGCGCAAGACGCCGCTCTGTCTCATCGACACGGTGGGGCGGTGTCGACCGTCTTCCTCCACCGTTGGTGACGCAGAATCAACGCCCGCGCGGCGCGCCGCCGCTCCACCGTTGGAGCTCCGTCACCTCCGTTAGCCACCGCCGCATGCAACCACTCCTGGAGCTTCTCCGTCTCTCGCCGCCTTCACTCCGTCTTCTCCCGGGACATAATACCCCCTCGGTGCCTTGTTCTTCCTCACTTCTCCTCTTTTCGGCAGAGGAGGAGGAAGCTCTCCCGTGCGCGTCTCTCGGGTAAGCCTCCTCCGGATGATCCCTCCCTTCTTGTTGTTCCTCACCGTTTCCATTTTTGCTTATACGAGCTCCTATCTTTGCTTGTAGCTTCTAGTTCATCTTCGTGCTCCAGCTCACGGCCAGAGTGCGCCACCGCGGACACACCCGTGCGTTCTTCGTGTTCGGGAGGTATTATCCTCAATCCATCGCGTCATCTTGCATGCTTTAGGCCACTGATCTAAACCCATAACTCTATTTGGGTAGTGCACGGCAGGATCTCGGTGAATCGAAGGTTGTTCCATTTTTGGCCGAAGATCAAACCTTTCATCTCCCACCTCATTCCGGTAAGCTCCTCTTCGATTCCTTGCTCCTAGAGTATCCTCTGTGGATCTTTGAGCTATACCTAGCTCTCATTTACCTCCTTTGGCTTCGGCATCCTCTCCACGTGAAGCCCCTTTGCCGCACTTGTCTTCTCGGCGCCACATCGCTCCGTCAACCTCCGACTTCCCCAAGCTTCTCACAGCTCCAGGTGACCTCCCTAAACCTTTAGGTAGCATAAACAACCGCTAGGTTGTACTGAGAAGCTCCGTTTAGCCGCATGCACTTTTGCCGTATAACCCGCCGCCGCTCGCCGTCGGCTAGCCGCCGTTTCAGGCCACCTTGACTGCTGCTACCACCACCTGTGGACGCGCATTAGCATAAGGCTTCCGTCCTTGCCCTTGGCCGGCACCGGAAGGGACCACAGCACCGGCGATCCACCGGCGAAGCGCACTGGAGTGGCGCCGTTGTCGACAACACTGTAGCATATCACTTAAGTTTAAACTGAGGTTTAGCGGTTAAGTGTTGGCGTATTTAGTAGTTGCGCTTTTCTTAAGGGCATACGTACCTTGGATAGTTCAGATCTTGTTTTGCGCCTTGTGAATCAGAAAACGTATTCGGTGGAATACGTTTTCCCCTGTGTTCGGCCGAGCTGACCTTGGGTGTGGACTGGGTCAAAACTTTGACCTGGGCCCGCAAGTCAGTGACCGTAGCTAGCGCGGCGCTCTGTAAGAAAAGTATTAGCCGATTAAGAAATTCTGAAAATGGATTATTGATACACTGAAAAATAAGAATAACTTCTAAAATATATAACTAATTGATTTTAACTCCAAATCACATGACACCACTTCTGGAAATTTTCACTTTTAGTAAACTTTATATTAAAGTTAGTTTCAAACATGTCTCTGTAGCAGAGAGCTTTATTTGGAGATTAATCCATTAAAACCATTATTTTTACAATAAGAAAAAGGACTGATTACTTCAAAAATGCATAAGTAATTATTGGAAACTCCAAAAACAGTGAGACCACTTTTGATAATTTTCATTTTCAGTGAACTTAATTCTAAAAATGGTCTCCATCCTACCTCTATCACAGAAACTATATTTGGGAGATTATAATCTTTAACTCTATTATTGTTATACTATAAAAGGCAGATAACTTTGAAAATACATAACTAAATCATAAAAACTCCAAATAGAACAAACTCAACTGTTTTGAACTTGTCTTAATATTACCTATTTACCTATGTAATCCTTTACCCCACCACTGTTCTACAAATTTTGGCCAAATAATTAAATTACATGACTTAGGGTTAATGAAACCTGAAATTCAAAATAGCATAACTTCCAATTCATAACTCCAAATGGAATAATTCTTTTACCGAAATCCTTCTAAAATCATGACCTAACTACTGTAGAAAAATCATGCATTTTTGAGCATTTTGGTTTTTGAGTTGTTTTCTCGGTATTTATTTGATGTTATAATTATATAGATCCCGAGCATATTGATATCAACACTTACGCTACTGAGAGTGAGCAGCTACTGTACCAGCAAGGCAAGCATCATTTGAACTTTCTTTTGCATCATATTTGATCCCAGTTTTGGTTAAGTTAGTGCAATGATAATTGCTTGCATGCTATTTTGATTATGTAAATATTCTTGTGATGTGTAGTTTAGTTATGTCCTATGCTTGAGGTTAATCTTGAATTATGCCAGTACCTACATGCTTAAGATAGGATGTGATGATTATTGAATATGGGTTGCTTAGTCATGCAAGTGTAGATACGGTAGTTTGATTGCCGGGGCCAACCCGACAATTATGGGAAACACATACTTACCTCTTTATACTTTAATTCAGATCTTCGTATCTGTGTTATGAGCTAAAATTTGTCATTTTAAAATGAGATCTGGTCCGGACAAGTGTTGGTTAGTGATGGTGTCTTTGTGCACGAGCATTGGGTAAGTGGAAGGACTTGTTTGGACAATTGAGGATCGAACTTTGGTAACGTCGTTAATTCAAGTACACTCGTGCTGCCACACGCGGGTTGGGAGCTGTATGGTTAAGTAGGGGGAGGGTTTTATTGTGTTAAGTCCCATGGTGGTGTGAGGGCATAGCGACCGTGAAATCCTATGTCCCTTAGGAGCCGATGTAATCCTTTATAGTGTGCAAGGGAGCACCAATTCTATTTATTTTGATTGCATCGGTATGTCCAATACAACTTGTGAGCCCCCTAGCAAGTGCTATCAGATGCTTGTACTAGGCAAGGAACCATCTCACAAGGGGGGGCTTAGCCCAATAGGGCCTTCTTGCTGAAAATGACTGTATCTTGATTTACCCGGCCGGCATACAATAGGAAGTATGCTACTTTGGAGGCATCCGGAGGCTTACAGGCGAATCAAGTCGTGTGGGTAAAGTAGTACACCTGCAGGTATCAATCTATTCGAATAGCCGTGTCCACGGTTATGGACAACCGCTTGAGTTCGGGAGTTACTATTGTTAGGCTTTTAATTAAAATTGTGGTTGAACTTGGTATTCGTCATGAGCGGGATGTTCATGTGTTTAGTACATCAAAGTGGGCTGCCACTTTGGTCCTTGCATGATTCAATTGTTTATTATGAAATGCTTTACTATATGCTTTACTTCTACTTCAAATCTGATTTTAAAATGGGCACATGAAAAACTAGTATGTGTAGGATGTTACTTGTTGCGTCTCTTTATAAAACTAAACCAATATGAGCCATCCTTTGAATGACCCTTATGCATAACTAATTTTATTTGTGTAAGACTTGCGAGTACACTTGTACTCACCGGATGTTTCTTGGCCTTTTCGGTGAGGAAGAATATGAGTATGACGATCTCGTTAGTGTTGACTTGGGTGACACTAACGAGTAGTGTCTACCATTTAACCCCGATCGGTTGCGATGGGTGATGGGCATACCACTGCTGGTCTTTTGCTTAATTTACTTGCTTCATTGCTACTTGGTACTTTACTTTGAATTTGGCGGTCGGTGGTATGTAATAAGTTGTAGACTTTGACTATTATGCAGTATGTCTTTTGATCTCTTGTTGTATGCGTTGTATGGATGTAACCAACGTTGGATGAGGGTATGAGTATATTGGTCGTTGATCTTGGGAGCCAATATAAGTCATACTCGTTGTTAATGGATCCCTATTTAACTCACTAAGTGTAGTGCTTCGAATCGAAAGAGAACCGACAATCATGTAGCGCCGCAAAGGAGCGTGCGCATGATCATTGAGGCTCTAGTATTCGGCTAAGCCTCTCACTTGGATAGAGTTAAATTGGAATTCATTTCGAGGAGACTGTAATTATGTCCCTAAGACCTTGTCTAATCTCGGTCTTATGGAGATAATTACCGGGTCCCCACTGACGTTAGTATCGAGCCATCTTGATCGTGAGGTTAGAGGTAGCACCGGCGTTAAGTTAGTAAGTACCTTGGTCAAATTATTTTCAAATTATCAAAGTATTTTGAAAGCTTAAGTTAAGAATGTCTTTTATTCCTTATCCATCTTAGTATCTTTTCTCTCAAGGTCTGTTTTGGTTTGTGAAACTAACTTACCTTGCCTTCTTGCCTTTAGATGAACCCTCGATTCCTTGTCCAGGAAACTCAAGTGAAGGAGTGGATGGATACGGCGTTCTTTGCGAGACATGATGTGGAGGGCGAACTTCACATATCAGCCCACTTATTCCATCTACCGTCGTGATCGAGGACCGGGAATGGAGGAATTTATGGCGATGTGGATATCGTTGCTAGACAAGTCACGGGAGCATACCTTACCGCTTCGGTAGCGTGGTACTTCTAAGGCCATGGCGTTACAAGAAGTGGCTTTGGTGGCCATGAGTCGTCTTCGCTACGACACGGCGAGTTAGCCCCATATGATCATTTTTCCGGCTGCGCGCGCGCTAGGGGCGTGAACTTCGTTTGCTAGAGTCCGATTTGGGAAGACCCCAAGTCGAGCGATTGGCGAGATTGGTTCACGTAATGGACCAAATGCATCATTGCATAGTGCATGAGTTATGGGAGACGCGTCGTCGTCTCATTATAGCTCAGGAGCATTTTTGAGTTATGGGTAAAGTTATGCATGACATGAGGCTCATTCGTCCGGATGTGCTGTATGGCGCTAATGAGGTTTCACCGTACATTTCTGCGCCGCCGGACTATCGTCTTCCTGAAGTAGGTGGCCATATCATCGGCGTAGGATCCCCCTTACGCCTCACCAACCTAGGAGACCCAGACGACACAGGATCCCCTGGATACCACCTGCTCGATGACTTTCCGGTGAACTTTGACCGGAATAATATCTAAGCGATTAGAGGCGATGAGCTCTATGTTTGAGCATGTATCCTTAGATTTATATAATAGGGTAGTGGATGTCGAATCACACGTTTATTTGCAAACACTACTATTTGATTGAAATCTTAAGCTTTGTGGCGCTTATATACTGAGTTGTATCGATTTGGTTTTATGTGGCTTAATGTTTGGTGTTCCATTTGAGGTTATAGTTTTCATGCTCTTTGATATCGATTGTGCATGAATGGCCAAGTGATGGCTTTTAATCTTGATTACTAACCATCCTTGTCTAATCTGAGATGACAGGACCGACTACGCGATCAGGAGCCTGCGCGCAGAGGCTCCCATTTAGGGCACCACGTCTAGCACCACGAGCGATTTCTCGATCGGGGCGGTCATCCAGCGGCCGTCGAGCATGGCGAACCCCTCACCGCCCGCCCGGCAGGCGGACCGCTGAGGAGGTGCTCCTCGCCGCCATCCATGATCGAGTTTATGATGATGATTGAGCGCAACCAGGATGGACGAACCGGATGCTTGAGGCGATCGTCGTAACACCGCTCCGGCTCGGTCGGCGAGGAGCGCCCGCACCGAGCACACGGAGGTCTCGCGAGTTTCAGCGGACCAACCCTCCGACGTTTGCGGGTAGCAAGGACCCGATGGAAGCGGAGGGGTGTTGCACAACATAGAGAAGAAGCGAACATTGCGCAGATGTACCGGAGTTGAGAGTCTTGTTTGCCGGCTATCGGTTGGCGGTGTGCGGCGCGTGGTGGGATAGTTATTCCGCCATGCAGCCCGCCGCTACGTCCCGACTTGGGGCGAGTTCGAGGCAGCGTTCAGAGGCCCATATCTGGAGGAGTGCGCTTATCAGCGCCAGCGGTTCCTGCCTTGAGGCAGGGGCGGAGGGCGATCCGAGTACTGCATGATTTGAACTACTTGGCGGTATGCTCGGACGACGTCTCGTGCACGCGCGTCGCGAACAAGTTCTTCCATGGATGGCGAGGAGTTGCGGCTTGTTTTAGCCGCACATGATTTCGGAGTTTTCGATCATCGGTCAACAAGGCGATAGTGGTGGAGCATGAGAGCATGACAGTGGATGAGTCAGGAAGAGGAGGAGGGCTTTACTGACGGCAGCGTGGCGAGTGGCGATTTTCGAGCCGCGCCAGGCTACCTCGGGCACCTCGTGCGCTCCCAGCTTCAAGACCACCGAGGTCTCTGTGGCACCTCCACGACCTTCTCCACCGCGGCTCTCAAGAAGAGCGGGGGCGAGACCACTGGTGGCGGGGCATACAAGCCGGCGTTACTTGTTTCCATGTGGCCATCGGGCCACTATGCCGCAGATGCCTCGCCAGCGGCGAGGATGCCCGGACGTACTCGCTCCGGCGCCACCAGCCCAGCTCGGCGAGGCCACGCCACCACCACGAGGGCGGCACCTACTCCACCCGGCATGCACGTGGTCGCGTCAACAACGTCTCAGCCGAGGAGGCGACCGACGCACCTGACGTTGTGCTAGGTACACTACTTGTTAATTCGTATACTGCATCGGTTTTATTTGATTCTGGAGCATCTCATTCATTTATTAAAAACGAGTATGCTGCGATTAACCAATTCAAGATACATACACTTCACCGCCTTATCATATTCGGTCCCGTGGTTGGTTTTCTACACCGATCAAGTCTGCAGGGACGTAAAAATTGAAATACAAAATGTTAATTTTTCAGCAAGCTTAATAGTGATAAGTTCAGTGGGCATTGATGCTATCTTAGGGATGGATTGATTATCTAAGAATCAGGGAAAGATTGATTGTGCCCAGCGGTCTATTTCAGTGACTAGCGAGGACGGCATCCAGATCGTCTTTGCACCTTTAGTGGGTTGTTCTCACCTATATGCTTTAGAGGCGAGTACCTCTCTCGAGCTAGAGGAGATACCAATAGTGAGTGAGTATCCTGATGTGTTCCCTGAGGAACTTCTAGGTATGCCCCCTGACCGAGAGGTAGAGTTTGTCATTGAGCTTGCACCCGATACCGCGCCCATCTCAAAAAGGTCGTATCGGATGCCGCCCAATGAGCTAGCAGAATTGAAAGAACAACTTAAGGAGTTGCAAGATAAGGGTTTCATCAGGCCTAGATCCTCGCCTTGGGGATGCCCGGCTCTCTTTGTCAAGAAGAAAGACAAGAGTCTACGGATGTGTGTTGACTACCGTCCGTTGAATGAGGTCACCGTCAAGAACAAGTATCAGCTTAGCGGATCGGCGACCTATTTGACCAGCTTAGTGGAGCTCAGGTGTTCTCCAAAATTGACTTGAGGTTAGGCTACCATCAGATTAAAGTTAGAGCCGAGGACATTCCGAAGACCGCCTTCTCTACTCGTTACGCGTTGTACGAGTACACAGTCATGTCCTTTGGTTTGACCAATGCCCCAGCCTATTTCATGAACCTCATGAATTCGGTGTTCATGGAATACTTGGATCGGTTTGTAGTGGTTTTCATTGATGATATCCTTATCTACTCTAAGTCTGATCTTGAGCACGAGCAACATTTGAGACTTGTGTTAGAAAAGCTTCGCCACCATCAGCTGTACGCCAAATTCAGCAAATGTGAGTTTTGGCTTCGAGAGGTTAGTTTCTTGGGACATATCCTATCTAAGGGCGGTGTATTGTTGATCCTAGTAAGGTGCAAGATGTCCTTGAGTGGAAGCAACCCAAGAGCGTCACTGACATTCATAGTTTTCTTGGACTTGCGGGATACTACCGTGAGGTTCATCAAGAATTTCTAAAAATTGCAAAGCCTATGACCCAACTTCTAAAGAAAGAAAAGAAATTTGAGTGGGCGGCAGAATGCGAGCAAAGCTTCCAAACCACGAAAGAATGCTGTGAAGCTCCGTGCTTGTTCGCGGACATTCACGAGAGCTTTGATATCTTGTGATGCATCTCGCCATGGGCTCGGTTGTGTGCTTATGCAAGGCGGCCGAGTGGTGGCCTATGCATCGAGGCAATTGAGGCCCCATGAGGCCAATTATCCCACACACGACCTAGAGCTCGCGGTATGTAGTTCATGCCTTGAAGATTTGGCGACATTATCTCATCGTAATCGTTGCGAGATCTACACGACCATAAGAGCCTTAAATATATTTTCACCCAAGCCGACTGAACTTGAGATAAAGAAGATGGCTGGAGTTGATTAAACATTATGATATGGGACTCCATTATCATCCAGGGAAGGCTAATGTCGTGGCCGACGCATGGAGCAGAAAATCTCAATGCAACTGTTTGTCGGTAACTCCTTTTTCTGCAAGCTTATGTGCTGCATTGCAAGGTCTACACCTGGAGATAGTTGAAGAAGGTTCGCTTGCAGCCCTCAGTGTGACTTGCACACTTGAGGACCAGATTAAGGAAGCCCAGAAAACTGATTTAGAAGTGGCTCAAATTTTAGAACTAATGAAACAAGTCAAGGCTAAATGTTTTAAGCAAGACGCACAAAGTACTCTATGGTTTGGAAACCGTATGGTGGTACCATTTGATCGCCACTTGAGAGAATTGATTCTCAAGGAGGCTCATAACTCAAAATTCTCTATCCAACACAGGAGTACGAAAATGTATCAAGATTTGAAAAAGAAAGCGTGGTGGGCCGAATGAAGCGGCACGTTGCACAAGTATGTGGCGAGTGTGATCTATGTCAAAGAGTTAAGGTGAGCATTTGAAGCCGGTGGTACTCTAGATCCCTGCCCATTCCCAGTGGAAATGGGAAGAAGTTGGCATGGATTTTATCACCGGCCTTCCTAGAACTAAATCTGGATTTGATTCTATATGGGTGATTGTGGATCGTTTAACCAAGGTTGCTCATTTTATTCTGTCAAGACCACCTACAGGGGCCAAACTAGCGAACTTTATATTTCAAGAATTGTTTGTCTCCACAGGTACCCAAAGTGATTGTTTGATGAGGTCCCCAATTCACCTCTCATTTCGAACTTGCATCAAGCAATGGGGACCAACCTATCCTTTAGCTCGCTTATCACCCACAAACGGGTGGACAAGTTGAAAGGGTAAATCAAGTCTTGGAAGACCTTCTTGGGCTTGCGTGTTATCCTACTGACGATAGTTGGGAAAAATGTTTACCGTTTGCGAGTTCTCATACAATAACGACTTCCAATCCAGTATTCAGATGTCACCATTCGAAGCATTGTATGGGAGAGCTTGTAGAACACCCTTGAACTGGTCCGAAGCCGGGGAGAGGCCATTCTATGGCCCAACCTTGGTGGAAGATGCTGAAGAACAAGTTCGTGTCATTCGCGAACGACTTAGGATGACTCAATCACGTCAGAAGTCATATGCCGACCGTCGTCGTCGCGAGTTGAGTTTCGAAGTGGACGATCATGTATATCTTAAAGTCTCTCCTATGAAAGGAGTTCGTCGCTTCCAAATCAAAGGTAAATTAGCACCTCGCTATATTGGACCTTTCCGTATTCTAGCTAAGTTGGGATCGGTGGCCTACCAGTTGGAGTTGCCACCATCACTTTCAGACGTGCATAACGTCTTCCATGTCTCCCAACTCAAGAAATATCTTCGAGTCCCAACGGAAGCAACCGAGTTGGACGAACTCGACTTGCAACCCGATCTATCTTATCGAGAGAGCCCGATTCGTATCCTCGAAGAAACCGATCGCAAGACAAGGAATCGTGACATCAAGTTCGTCAAGGTCCAATGGAGCAACCACACGGAAGATGAAGCAACTTGGGAACGTGAAGACCAGATGCGAGCAACATATCCAGACCTCTTCTCTACATTAAGTGCCTTCGTATCAAGAAAGGAAAGGTAAAACATATCATAATTATAACATGTCAACACTATCTTTGAAGGAAATCAAGACAGCATAAATTATAACTTCTAATGAAAACTTTCTAATTCTTCTCCACCCAGATCTCGGGTCGAGATCTTTTGTAAGGGGGAGGTTTGTCATAGCCCCAACTATTAAAATGGATTATAAAGAATCTCACTAATATGCATTATCAAATCCTAATCATTTCATCATATATTGTACTTGGAAAATCTCATTTCATATAAACATACACTTCAAAATTTCGGTTTTCTTTTAGTATCTATAATAAAAATTGTGATCATCATCTGGAATCAATTTATTTAAATACTACATTAATTCTCATGAATAAATATAATTTTTCCAAAATTTTTGGGACTAGTTTGAACCTAATTAAAATTCAAACAACATTCATAGACATACAACATATTTAAATTTAAATGTCACAAATTTTAATATGAACAGTGGTGTTCAATAATTTTTATGGACACTAGGTTGTCTCAGGAACCCCCATAAATTATTTTATGATTTTAGGAAATTTATTCCTATTTTTAGAGCCTTGGTCAAAGCTGCTATTAGTTGGTCAAATCTGTTTTAAACTGAGGCTCGCACTGTTGCTTTGACTCGAGCCCATCACTGTTCCGACCCAAGCGAACTGACTCGGTCGAGTCAACTTAACGCACCAATGCATACCAACCATCAGATCTAAATCCGACGGTGCGCATCGAATCGCTCACTCGCGCTCGCGCACGTCGCTCTGTCTCACTGACACGGTGGGGCGGTCGTCGGCCGTCTTCCTCCGGTAGTTGGTGGCGCAGAATCAACGCCACGCGCGCGCCGCTGCTCCCCCGTTGGAGCTCCGTCACCTCCGTTAGCCACCGCCGCATGCAACCACTCCTGGAGCTTCTCCGTCTCTCGCCGCCTTCACTCCGTCTTCTCCCGGGACATAATACCCCCTCGGTGCCTTGTTCTTCCTCACTTCTCCTCTTTCGGCAGAGGAGGAGGAAGCTCTCCGTCTGCGTCTCTCGGGTAAGCCTCCTCGGATGATCCTCCTTCTTGTTGTTCCTCACCATTTCCATTTTTGCTTATCACGAGCTCCTATCTTTGCTTGTAGCTTCTAGTTCATCTTCGTGCTCCAGCTCACGGCCAGAGTGCGCCACCGCGGACACACCCGTGCGTTCTTCGTGTTCGGGAGGTATTATCCTCAATCCATCGCGTCATCTTGCATGCTTTAGGCCTTGATCTAAACCCATAACTCTATTTGGGTAGTGCAGCGGGATCTCGGTGAATCGAAGGTTGTTTCATTTTCTAGAAGATCAAACCTTTCATCTCCCACCTCATTCCGTAAGCTCCTCTTGATTCCTTGCTCCTAGAGTACCCTCTGTGGATCTTTGAGCTATACCTAGCTCTCATTTACCTCCTTTTGGCTTCAGGCATCCTCTCCACGTGATGCCCCTTTTGCCGCACTTGTCTTCTCCGGCGCCGTCACTGCTCCCGTCAACCTCCGACTTCCCCAAGCTTCTCACAGCTCCAGGTGACCTCCCTAAACCTTTAGGTAGCATAAACAACCGCTAGGTTGTCTTGAGAAGCTTCGGTTTAGCCGCATGCACTTTGTAGTATAACCGCGCCGCCTTCGTCGGCTTGCCGCCGTTGAGCCACCTTGATCGCCGCTACCACCACGTGGCGCGCGCGTAGCATAAGGCTTCCGTCCTTGCCCTTGGCCGCACCGGAAGGACCACAAAGCCGCGATCCAGCGGCGGCGGCGACGGAGTGGCGCGTTGTCGACAACATCGTAGCATATCACTTAAGTTTAAAGCGAGGTTTAGCGGTTAAGTGTTGGCGTATTTAGTAGTTGCGCTTTTCTTAAGGGCATACGTACCTTGGATAGTTCGGATCTTGTTTTGCGCCTTGTGAATCGAAACGATTCTGGTGGAATACGTTTTCCCCTGTGTTCGGCCGAGCTGACCTTGGGTGTGGACTGGGTCAAAACTTTGACCTGGGCCCGCAAGTCAGTGACCGTAGCTAGCGCGGCGCTCGGTAAGAAAAGTATTAGCCGATTAAGAAATTCTGAAAATGGATTATTGATACACTGAAAAATATGAATAACTTCTAAAATATATAACTAATTGATTTTAACTCCAAATCACATGACACCACTTCTGGAAATTTTCACTTTTAGTAAACTTTATATTAAAGTTAGTTTCAAACATGTCTCTGTAGCAGAGAGCTTTATTTGGAGATTAATCCATTAAAACCATTATTTTTACAATAAGAAAAAGGACTGATTACTTCAAAAATGCATAAGTAATTATTGGAAACTCCAAAAACAGTGAGACCACTTTTGATAATTTTCATTTTCAGTGAACTTAATTCTAAAAATGGTCTCCATCCTACCTCTATCACAGAAACTATATTTGGGAGAATATAATCTTTAACTCCATTATTGTTATACTATAAAAGGCAGATAACTTTGAAAATACATAACTAAATCATAAAAACTCCAAATAGGACAAACTCAACTGTTTTGAACTTGTCTTAATATTACCTATTTACCTATGTAATCCTTTACCCCACCACTGTTCTACAAATTTTGGCCAAATAATTAAATTACATGACTTAGGGTTAATGAAACCTGAAATTCAAAATAGCATAACTTCCAATTCATAACTCCAAATGGAATAATTCTTTTACCTAAATCCATCTAAAATCATGACCTAACTACTGTAGAAAAATCATGCATTTTTGAGCATTTTGGTTTTTGAGTTGTTTTCTCGGTATTTATTTGATGTTATAATTATATAGATCCCGAGCATATTGATATCGACACTTACGCTACTGAGAGTGAGCAGCTACTGTACCAGCAAGGCAAGCATCATTTGAACTTTCTTTTGCATCATATTTGATCCGATTTTGGTTAAGTTAGTGCAATGATAATTGCTTGCATGCTATTTTGATTATGTAAATATTCTTGTGATGTGTAGTTTAGTTATGTCCTATGCTTGAGGTTAATCTTGAATTATGCCAGTACCTACATGCTTAAGATAGGATGTGATGATTATTGAATATGGGTTGCTTAGTCATGCAAGTCTAGATACGGTAGTTTGATTGCACGGCCAACCCGACAATTATGGGAAACACATACTTACCTCTTTATACTTTAATTCAGATCTTCGTATCGTGTTATGAGCTAAAATTTGTCATTTTAAAATGAGATCTGGTCCGGACAAGTGTTGGTTAGTGATGGTGTCTTTGTGCACGAGCATTGGGTAAGTGGAAGGACTTGTCTGGACAATTGAGGACCGAACTTTGGTAACGTCGTTAATTCAAATACACTCGTGCTGCCACACGCGGGTTGGGAGCCGTATGGTTAAGTAGGGGGAGGGTTTTATTGTGTTAAGTCCCATGGTGGTGTGAGGGCATAGCGACCGTGAAATCCTATGTCCCTTAGGAGCTGATGTAATCCTTTATAGTGTGCAAGGGAGCTCCAATTCTATTTATTTTGATTGCATCGGTATGTCCAATACAACTTGTGAGCCCCCTAGCAAGTGCTATCAGATGCTTGTACTAGGCAAGGAACCATCTCACAAGGGGGGCTTAGCCCAATAGGGCCTTCTTCTTTGAAAATAGCGTATCTTGATTTACCCACGGCATACCATAGGAAGTATGCTACTGGAGGCATCCGGAGGCTTCTGGCGAATCAAGTCGTGTGGGTAAGTAGTACACCCCGCAGGTATCAATCTATTCGAATAGCCGTGTCCACTGTTATGGACAACCGCTTGAGTTCGGAGTTACTATTGTTAGACTTTTAATTAAAATTGTGGTTGAACTTGGTATTCGTCATGAGCGGGATGTTCATGTGTTTAGTACATCAAAGTGGGCTGCCACTTTGGTCCTTACATGATTCAATTGTTTATTACTGAAATGCTTTACTATATGCTTTACTTCTACTTCAAATCTGATTTTAAAATGGGCACACGAAAAACTAGTATGTGTAGGATGTTACTTGTTGCGTCTCTTTTGCAAAACTAAACCAATATGAGCCATCCTTTGAATGACCCTTATGCATAACTAATTTTATTTGTGTAAGACTTGCGAGTACACTTGTACTCGGCGGATGTTTCTTTGGCCTTTTCGGTGAGGAAGAATATGAGTATGACGATCTCGTTAGTGTTGACTTGGGTGACACTAACGAGTAGTGTCTACCATTTAACTGATCGGTTGCCGATGGGTGATGGGCATACCATCTGCTGGTCTTTGCTTAATTTACTTGCTTCCGCTACTTGGTACTTTACTTTGAATTTGGCGGTCGGCCGTATGTAATAAGTTGTAGACTTTGACTATTATGCAGTATGTCTTTTGATCTCTTGTTGTATGCGTTGTATGGATGTAATCAACGTTGGATGAGGGTATGAGTATATTGGTCGTTGATCTTGGGAGCCAATATAAGTCATACTCGTTGTTAATGGATCCCCATTTAACTCACTAAGTGTAGTGCTTGAATCGAAGAGAGCGAGACAATCATGTAGCGCTCGCAAAGGAGCGCGCGCATGATCATTGAGGCTCTAGTATTCGGCTAAGCCTCTCACTTGGATAGAGTTAAATTGGAATTCATTTACCGGAGACCTGTAATTATGTCCCTAAGACCTTGTCTAATCTCGGTCTTATGGAGATAATTACCGGGGTCCCCACAGCAATAAAGAACACAGCGGAAGACGAAGAAGTAGTAGAGTCCAGCAATCTGCCACAGGCAATCGATTGGGGTAGCGGCCTAGTTGTCGAGATTCACACTGGTAGAAAAGTCCTTCTCCTCTGAAATTTTATTTGCATAAATCAAGTATGAGCACAACTTCCGTGCTCGCAAGTTACACCCGTCAAATAACAGAATGACATGCATACATGGATGTAACAAAGGATAGTTTATTGGTTGATTTGTATAAATCAGCATTTTCTTTAAAATACTTGTACTAAGTTCCAAGGCAATTATTTTATAACTAAGATTCATTTTATAAATTCTCAGTTTTATAGTCAGATAACATTCACACATGAATGGTGAAGGATACCCTCCTATCACATGCCTTCCTGCCTACTTTCCATTTGGATAAACCCGTTTGAAGAAGTCTTTTTCAAACAAAACCAAAGTCTAACTTTGAGAAGTTCTGCTAGCATGTCCATAACCGTGGACACGGCTATTCGAATAGTTTTACACTCTGCAGAGGTTGTACAACTTTACCCACAAGACACGACTTCTCTAGTTTATTCGGCATCCGTCGATACCACCGCTCACTACCGTAGATAAGCAGTCTAGAGCACGTGACAAGGCCTTTACAAACCGTCATTCCGTCGTAGTTGTCCCTCGCTAAGGTTTCGCCACCCCCTTTGGAATAAAGACCTCCGTATTCGGGCCGCCTCTTGCGCTAGGTGGGACTAACATAAGTCGTAACATGACTACCCATTGCATCTGTAGGGAACGACCATAAGACGAGCACTATCCCCCATAACTTTTTTTAATTGGGCTCGCTTGAAAGCCTAACGCCCCGAGGGGAGGCAAAGCGAGCACTGTCACCGTACTTTTTTGATTGGGCTCGCTTGAAACCCAACGCAGGGGGAGGTGAAGTCGGCGTCGTCCTCATACTTCTTTGATTGGGCTCGTTGGGAGCCCAAAGCTAGAGAGGGAGGCGGCAGAGTGCTATCCTCCATACTTTTGATTGGGCTTGTTTGAGAGCCCACGGCTAGCGAGGAAGAAACCAGCGCCGCCCCTTTACTTTTATTGGGCTCATTTTGGAGCCCAAAGCTAGTGAGGGGGAGGCGAAGCCGAGTGCCGTCCCGCATACTTTTTTATTGGGCTCACTTGGGAGCCCAACCCTAGCAAGAGGGGGCAAAGCTGAGTGCTGTCCCCCACACTTTTTTTGATTGGGCTCTCTTGGGAGCCCAACGCCAGTGAGGGGGAGGCGAAGCCAAGTGCCATCCCACAAACTTTTTTTTGAATGAGCTCGCTTGGGAAGCCATGCTAGTGAAGGGGAGGCGAAGAAGAGCGCCATCCCCCATACTTTTTTAACTGGGCTCGCTTGGGCGCCCAATGCTAGTGAGGTGTAGGCAAAGTCGAGCGCCGTCTCCAATACTTTTTTTGTTGGGCTCGCATGGTAGCCCACCGCCAGCAAGGGGGTGGCGAAGCCTAGCGCCGTCCCCAATACTTTTTTATTGGGCTCGTTTAGGGGACATCGAATCAATAATGTGAACACATGTTAGAGAACATGGAGTTGGGTTGACCCACCTTGAGATACTATTGAGATTGTTATGATCCTGTGTGTCATTAGTTGGTCTCAAGCAATGATGATGTATAATCCTTAGACCTGAGATTAGCATGGTTCCATACATGTGTAATAGCACTCTTAGGGGTTGCCAAACGCTACTCGTAACTGGGTAGTTATAAAGGTAGCTTTCGGGTATGCAATGAAACATACGGAGGGATGTGGCTAGTCGGATATGGGATTTGCCCCTCCTAACATAACGGGAGAGATGTCTCTGGGCCCCTCGAAGTAGTCGGATAAAGAAAGTGCATGGCCATGCCACTAGTGGTCGAAGTGTTCGACCGCGTAAGGTTATCCGACAACCCGATTGAGAAAGTATTGAACTGTCCATGGATGACAATCTCACCTGGAGTTCAAACCAGATATCGTGAGGCAAAGAGAGAATACTAGAGTAGGTCACTTAGTTCGATCAGGTCCAGACAAGTCGTATGGTGATACGAGCAAGTGGTAGACTAATCGAATGAAATCATAGAGTGGTCGAAACCTGGTCGTAAGGAGTTACGAACTGGTCGTATAGAGATAGGACCTGGTCGTAAGTGATGAGGACCTCGTCGTAGATCATATTGCATTAAGGTTCGTCTGATATAATTTGTGTGTATTCGGGAATCGTTTTGTCCTGCTAGGTACTGCTACGACTCGTGGTCGGAAAGGGTTTCCGAGTCACAACCGATTACACACAAACCTAAAGGGTCGCACACTTAAAGGGTTGGAGCAAACTAATACTCAAACATATTCAGATAGGATCCATCACGGGGCACTATATAAGGAGATGCTTGAGGCTATTGTCAAAGACAAGGAGAGAGACACGTGAGTTGCTTCCACCGAAACCCTAGCCGCCATCTTCTTGAGAGAGCCTTTCCGTGTGACTTGGTGCTAGCACACCGACGTACGGTTGTTCCTTCCTAGACGTGTGGATACCATAGAGGCGCTACTGTGGTCTTTTGTTGGTGAGGACGATCCGCGATCGTCGCAAGGAACTGCGGAGGTTGCTAGAAGAGACGATCGACTACGATGACATTGGATGATCATCTACGACCACTACATCGGGGCATTCTTCGTCGGACTAGGCTGCTCCGACTCTACTTCCGCTGCACTGTGCGTCTGGTGGTAATGATCTGTGATCATCTAACTTGCTTGGCATCCTGGTTTACGTGGTAGAAATTTTGAATTGTTGCTGGCGTAGCCTACCTGTATCCCAACAGTGGTATCAGAGCCATCCTGCATAGTTTTTGATCTAGATCGGTCGCATATACTAGATATGTGGCGGTAGTAGATTGTATCTATTACTGGTTTGGTCTGATTACCTAGACTGGTTCATATGGATGAAACGATCTAGGCACTGGTCGATAGGATCGATCAATGATCGGCGATAGTAGATGGGTTTTTCGATGAGGCACAATTTAAGAGGTACCATATGATTTACTCGACTTGTTTTTGACTACCTTGCATGATGCTCCTACCGGTCGGAATTCTGCCATCGGAGTATGTCGCAGTGTATGGTCGTATCAAGGGAGTGATCAGATTGGTACGGAGTGGCTAGGTTTTTTCGCGATGGGGCACGATATGCGAGGTCTCATCGCTGAGGCGAGGCTTGAGACTCCCAAGTCACCGAGGCGCGTCCTTCGGAGCGACTAGGTTTTGGCGTGTTGGAGCGCGATATGCGAGGTTTCTCCATCAAGGCAAGTGTTGGAGATATGCCCTAGAGGCAATCATATTGATGATGATATTTCATTGTATCCATGATTTAATAAATGTTCCTTGAATATTGCCTTTGTGTTGATTAACAAGTATGTGACTTGTTTGTGAAACTCTTTACTTGTATGGTTATTCTAAAGTTGTCCCTAGTCGGAGTTCATGTGAGGACACACGTGAATGTTGGATTAGCACATGTATCGGTTGATGACCATGTTTCACAGGTCATAGACATGGAGATGTCAAACCAATAATGTGGACACATGTTTAGAACATGGGGTTGGACCGACCCAACATGAGACATAGTAATTATTCTTATGGTTCTCTCTACACAATGTGTACGCCTTGTCCTTAGACACAGAGATTGTCGTATGTACTTGAGATGTGAATCGACCTACTTAGGGGCTATCAAACGCTACTCGTGAATCGGTAGTTATAAAGGTAGCTTTCGGGTTTGTCATGAAGCATCTTTGCGAGGCATGGTCGATCGAGATGGGATTTGCCTCTCTACCCGAGAGAGATATCTCTGGGCCTCGAGTGATCGGATCCGAAATGCATGGCCATGCTACTTAAGGTTAAGAGTTAACCTAGTAAGGGATTCGGATCACAGGATCGAGAAAGAGTGGTCGACTTGGAGCTCGATTGAATATCGTGAGGCAAAGGGATTGGCATGTACATAACGTTGTGATGGTTCGTCCGATATGATCTTTACGTATGTTTAGGAGTTGCACGTCTTGCTAGAGGCGCTACCAACTATTGACCAAGTATGTGTACTCGCGTCATGTCTAAACATATGTGAACCATAGGTCACACACTTAGAAGTGAAGCCTAATTCGGATTGGATCTAAATTAGGCGGGCATTGAGTCCTAATGGGCCTCTATTAGTAGAAGCCCATTATAAGGCGTCTATAAAAGGAGGGAGGCGGCGCTGGTTGGGGTTGAGTTTTTCGTGACATCCTCAAACCACGGCGCCACCCTCCCACGCCCTAGTCGCTCGTGCGGATCTAGTAGTCCGCGCGCGTCGCTTCCTCCCGTCACGTGTGGATACCTTTGGGCGCGCATCGTGGCGTTGGGACGAACCGCAAGAAAGGAGCATGCGTGGGGCCGCGGCGAGGGCGAGGAAGTAGTACGACTACTCGCCCCGACGTCTTGCATCAGCGAGTGCGACTACTGCGCCTGACGCGTCTTGCATCAACTCCGCACTGCGCGTCTAGTGGTAAGACCGTGATCTATAACTGCAGTGATCTTGGTTTACGGGTAGAATTTTTTAATTTGCGCTAGTGTAGCCTACCTGTTTCCCAACAGCAAGGCCTTCCAGGCAGGAGACTCCCTAGTCGCCGTGTGGGGACCTCGGGTTATCTTCGTAAGACTGAGACTAAGTATGGTCTTAAGGACATAACTCTGGACCTCCAGTAAATGGATTCCAACTTAACTCAATCTAAGTGAGAGGCTTAACTAAAAACTAGAGCCCCGACAATCATGCGCGCTGCTCGTCTGCGAGCACTACATGAATGTCGGTTCTCCAACGAGCCAAGCACTACACTTAGTGAGTTAAATGAGAAGCCATGAACAGCGAGCATAACTTATATTAGCTCCCAAGATCAGCGACCAATATACTCATACTCTCATACAACGTTGATCACATCCATACAACAAACATACATCAATAGTTCAAAACACAACAATATCGTTTAAGTCTACAACGGTTACAAACGGCCGACCGGTCAAATTCAAATAAGAGTATTAAGTAGCAGCGGAAACAAGTAAATAAATCAAAAGACCAGTGGTGGTATGCCCCATAACCCATCGGCAACCGACTGGGAGTTAAATGATAGCACTACTCATCTATGTCGCCTAAATCGACACTGCCAAGCTCAACTGACTCGATATCTTCCTCACTTGTAAGCCAGTAGAAAAACTGGCGGAGTACAAAAGGGTACTCGCAAGTCTTACACAAATAAAAATTAGTTATGCATAAGGCTGTTCTAAAGGATGGATCATATTGGCTTAGTTTTGCAAAAGAGAAGCAATAATGTACAACCTACACATACTAGTTTTTCAAATGCTATTTCAAAATCAGATTTGAAGTAGAAGTAAAGCATGTGAATAAGTAAGGAATTGGATAACAAATAAATCATACAAATAGCAAAGTGGTTGTCCACTTTGAAACTACAACAAACATGAACATCCCATTCATGACGAATCCCAATTTATAACCACAAATTTTAATTTCAAGTCTAACAATAAGCAGCCACAAACTCAAGCGATCGTCCATAACCGCGGACACGGCTATTTGAATAGATTATACCCTGTAGGGGTGTACTACTTTACCCACACGACTCGATTAGCCCGTAAGCCTCCGGATGCCTCTGAATAATGACACACTTCCTTTGGTATGCCGACCGGGGAGAATCGAGATACGGTCATTTTCAGCAAGAAAACCCTATTGAGCTAAGTCCCCCATGTGAGATGTTTCTGGGCTTAGTACAAGTAGCGTATAGCACTTGCTAAGGGGCTCACAAGTTATATTGGAAATACCGATGCAATATAAAGGGTAATTGGTGTTCCCATGCACACTATAGAACATTACATCGGCTCCTAAGGACAAATGATAAAACACAAATGCCCCTACACCACCATGGGACTTAACACAATAAAACCTTCCCCTTACTTAACAAATGCAGTACCCATATCTGCGTATGATAGCACGAGTTTTACTTGATTCGCAGGTACCCAAAGTTTGGTCCTTAATTGTCCAGACAAGTCAAACCACATACCCAAATCTCGTGCACGAAGGCACCATCACTAGCCATCACTTGTCCAGATCAAAAGCTCATTTAAAATGATAAAATTTAACTCATAAAATAGATACAAAGATCTGAAACAAAAGTATATAATAAAAGTTGTGTTTATCCCATAATTGCCGGGTTATTCCCAACAATCAGCAACCGGTTCTAGACTTGCATGGCTAAGCAATCTTGTAAAACATATTTCACACAATTCTAACTTAAGCATGTGGTGCTGGAATAATTCAAGGATAACCTCAATGAATAGGATATAACTAATCTACTCATCACAAAAATAGCGACAATATCAAAATAGCATGCAAGCAATTATCATTGCACTATCTTAACAAAACTGGGATCAAATATGATGCAAAAGAAAATTCAAATGATGCTTGCCTTGCTGATAGCTTAGTTTCTCTCCCTCAGTAGCGTATAGGTCAATATCGATAGGCTCGGAATCTATATAAATACAATACCGAATAAACATTGAGAAATACCTCAAAATTCAAAATGCTCAAAAATGATTGATTTTTCTACAGTAGCTACATCATGATTTTAGATGAATTTAGGTGAAAGAATTATCCCATTTGGACTTAGTATGTGAGAGTTATTAAGGTTTGAAAATCAGTTTTCAGGAAATTCCAATTTTATCCCATTCAGTTACTGTTCATTTAATTTAATTATTTGGGTAAAATTTGCAGAACAGAAGTGGGACAAAGGATTATATGGATAAATAGAGAATATTCATACAAGTTCAAAACCGTTGAGTTTGCTTCAGTTGGAGTTTTCATGATTTAGTTATGAATTTCTAAAGTTATCAGACTTTCTCTATTGTAAAAATAATAGTGTTAATGGATCAATCTCCAAAATAATACTCTCTGCTGCAGAGACATATTAGAAACCAATTTTAATATAACGTTCATTAAAAAATAAAATTATCAGAAGTGGTTTCACTCACTTTGGAGTTGAGATGAACTAGTTATGTATTTTTGAAGTTATACATATTTTACAGTCTGCCAATAACTCATTTTTTCGGATTTTCAAATTCGTTTAATACTTTTCTTACCAGGCGCTATTCTAGCCGTAGTGTACTTTCCATTTTGACTTAGGTTTTAAATACCGAACTGACATATGGGACCCACCGTTAGTGACATGGTCCAATGGACTTGGTCCACCGGTGCACGCGCACGGTGCACGAGGCTTAAGGCCTAGGGCCCACATGTCAGCCACTCTATGTTTCGGTTTAACCCTATCGTTTTCTATGCACGGGACCCACTTGTAGGATGGCTAAGACAGCGATTAAAAGCTAACTCAATCATTAGGTGTTAATGATCGTCATTTGTCGTAAACAGACAGCTACAATAGCTGCCCGCGTACGACAATGCGTCTGCACGGTTGCCCAGCGGCTCACCAACGCTATGCACCACGACGGAGTCGGCCAAGGCCCGCGATAGCTTCGCAATAGTGCTGCGCATCTATGAGTGGTGGCGCGGCACGTGAGGTGGCTCAGAACGGCGTCTGGCGGAGCTAAGCGGCTGCGGTTCTATAGCAATCGTGCACAAAGCAAAAGAGAGCTCCGCAGCGACATGCAAGCGGGTGCTCAGGTCCTAGGGACTAAATGGAAACTACGTGAGTAGGAGAGGTGCTTGGGAAGCTGGAGCGGTGGAGTACTATCGCGCCGGAGAAGATAGCGGCGTGGTACGGCTTTACATGGAGAGTGAGCTCGAGCAAAAATGGAGAGAAATGAGTGATAGGGTAGCTCATAGACTCACAAGGTTGCCCCATTAGCAAAGAATCGCCATAAGTCTTACAGAATCAAAGTGAAAGACGAAGGGTGTAATACCGATAGTGTGAAAAACATTTGAATCGGAGAGAATATTTATTCGGAGAGATTAATTAATCGGGAGGAGGGTTCTTTGAAAATCGCCAAATCAGGAATTGAGAGGGGTTTTTCGCGTTTAGTGGGCAACTTTGGCTTGGGCCTTGGCCCAAGAGGGACCAAGGTGGCGGCCAAGGAGAGGGGGCTGCCACTTCCACCCCCAAACCCTAGCCGCCCCTCCCATCTCCCCCCTCTCCACTCCCCACCTCCCCCTTTCGGCCACCACCTCCTCCCACCTCCTCCACACCTCCCTCCACCCCTTGCGCAGCCCCTACCCCTCCCCACCTCCTTGCACCCTCCCAATCCCCTTTGTTGCTGGCCAAGAGAAAGAAAGAGGAATCCCTTGGGTGGCCGCCAAGAAAGGAGGAGAAAGGAGGAGAAGAAGAGAAGGGAAGAAGAGGGAGAAGAAGGGATCCGCAGCGAAGCGTGGTGGTCATCATCCCGCTGTGTGCTCTCTTCGTTTGGCAAGGGTAACCCGTGGTTCTTTGCTTTAGGTCAATTTCTAGTTGTCTAATTTTCGGATGTCAGTTCGTCGATATTCTGCAGCAGTGAAGTTTGTCAGTTTTGATTAGGTTAGAGGCCGATTTGGGTCTGGGTGTCTCCTAGAAAGTTGTAGCTATCGTAGTTACCTTTCATTGCCGACAAGAATCAAGTCATTCGGACTTCGGTAGCCAAAGTTATGAATTTATTAGTATTTCTGTGTTTCTGGAGAGAAGCAGAATTGCTAGTGTTGGTTAACCTGATAGAAGCGCATATTTAGAGGGGTTTCCAGAGGGTCTCACCATAACGAAAAATTAGGCTAATCCTCTTAGCTTTCAGGAAAGCAAAAGATCACTAAATTCGGACAAACGTAGAGAAAGTTATGATAGTTTCTTTGTCGCTGTCCAGAAACCCGACGTGAAATGTTTGCTCTGATTAAATAGATTAGTAGGTCTGGTATATGGCCGAATCAGAGGGTCTCCCCAACTAAGTTTATTTAGACATTTTAATTACCTTTTCAGAATGTCCAAGATCATCTTATTTGGACTTCTGAGCAGAAAGTTATGAATTTTTGAAGTCTGCTGTCTGCAGTGACCAATCGCTAGAAATTAGAAAAGCTAGACGTGATAAGAAGTTAGCGATTTCGATTGTAATGTAATGTATGATTTTGGTCCAGTATGCTAGTCTTAGTTTGGGGTTATCTTCTTGTCCAGGTGGCAGCGAGATCCCAAGGGCAGCACCCACTTCGCGTCCGCCGTTCTCGCGCGGTTGAGGCAAGTATTCGGGTTATAGCGTATTTTCGGTTGAATGATATGATTGTTGTGATTGCTTGTTGTAGCCTTGCACGAATGTTAGTGAAATGAGTTTTCCTTATATCTTGATGAATGCAAGCTATGGTTAATGTTTCCCTTGAGCGTTGCCAAATCTTACATGTTGTTATGTACATGTTAAATTCTTGGGTATGAAAGCGTGGGCATGGAGCGTTTGCATGTTTCAAACGTGTTGGAGACTTGGTCATGTATGCATGTTTTTGATATATGATAGCGAAGTAAGGTTGCTTACATGATAATGAGATTATGATGTATTCCTGTTTATGAATATGTTATCATGGTGCATATGCATGTTGAGAGCATACAGTGCCACAGTCACGTGGTGATCAAGCACATTCAGTTGAGGTCCCCGTTATGTAGATGACGGGCTTGAGGTCCCCACATTCGTGGAATGTGGGCTATGAATAAAGGAGGTCCCCATCATTAAAGTGATGGGCAAAGGTCCCTATACATGTGGTGTATAGGCTTTTGGTCCCCGTGCTGAGAGGCACGAGCAAGAGTATCTGATGACGGTTCTATACCCCGCATTACCGGTAAAATGCGAAAAGAGATAAAGTTAAAAAGGCGCATTGCATTGGTTGCATTCACATGAGCATAAAGGCTATACTCTGGTGCATGGTTTATCTTGGATTATTGATGCTATGAATGATAACTTGCTTAGCCTTGTTGGTACTTGCTGAGTCTTTGGGCTCACTCTTGCTTTGATGTGTTTTAGGTACAACTGGCAAGACCGGCATGCATGGGAGGGAGTAGAAGTTTGGATGCACACACTACCACTCCATCTTAAGAATTACTTATGGATAGTTTGAGTTTTAGATTAACTGTAATAATGCGGATAGCAAATGTTGGTTATGTTTATGAGATTATCTGCGCTTGAATGAACTCGATTATGAATATATTGATAGATACCTTGATTAATTGTTGGAACCTCGGTATAGTTGACTATACAAAGGAGGTTTTGTCGAGATTTTGTAATTAGTCTTAGTTTAGCCTAGTTTTATTTAATGTTAGTTTAGTAGCATTCGAGCTCACGTTAATGAGGTGTTCTGATTGGTATCGAGCTGCGGTGTAGGTCCGTGGTGACTAGGTTATAAAAAAATTGCTAATGTTAATCAACTTAAAAGTTTGACACCTTGGTGCATAGTAGGATGGGGATGGGCCAATCATTGCATTTACGTTTCCTTATATCGTTTGATTATTCTGATATGAATTGAGTTTGGCTGCTTATTAATTAATTATTATGATTATTATGAGTGGGATTAGTCGTTGTTGAGAGGTTAAGGTCGTGGTTGTGACCCGGACTTTACAGTTACACCACCGTTAGTGGAGTGGGAATAGAGAAGTGCTACCGGATATCTTAGTATAGGTGTCGATGGCGAGAATCTTTGGAAGAGTTGTTCTCTTCCTTGAAATTTGAATGTTGGTCAACCCTTATCCGGTTGCGATTGTTGGGTTGCTTTGAAATTATTGGAGTTTCCATTGGCTTAATTTGTCCCAGTAAATCAATTATTGTTTTTCCCAACCGTTGAGTTATTCTCGCGATTGGTGAACTTTGCTAATTGTCAAGATTGACTTTTGTAGGGAGTTTTGTTTTCTTATTGGAAAGCTTGACCTATTTATTCGCTTGATGTTTTGGTTAATGAAAGTTTCCTTTTGCAAGTCCTTTAGTTCATGAAGGCTTTGACTCAACGTATCTCTCTTGGGTATTTTGAGCTTTGAAGATTAATGGTTGTGTTATGAGTTTCAAGTTGAGTCCGTAGTGTGTGCATGCTCGATCTTAACTAAGGTCCTTATCAAAGAAAGTTGAATAAGTGGAGGTTGTCCCTAGTGGTTCTTGATGAGTTGTGACTATGAGTATGACAATATTTAGTTGGAATCAATAGAGTTATTAAGAGGTGTGGTATTTTGATGAATTGGTGCGATCGTTAGGATTGTGGAATCGGTAGATTTATTGGATAGCATGGAGTAATGTATCTCTATGGATTAGCTTACCCATTAGTGATGGTTATGTTAAGAATGTGTTTGAACGATGCTTTAGAGGATATCAAATTGGAAATTTTTCGTAAACTAGTTACTTGATGGTCATACATAATTGCTAGATTGAAACATGTATATTAGATAAGACGAACGTTGAGGTAGCATGTTGTGAAACCCTGTTGTACAGGCGATGAGATTGTTAAATGTTGACTATGTGACTACAAACAGAAGTAGGACCCTATTTGTATACATGATACATACAATTGACAATTGTTAATGACAGTTGGAGCGGGTGTGAGTAACACTAATGGTTGAGTGGGTGATTGAGTAAGTGGCCTCTGATAGTGTGCTTTGCGAAAGTATCATTTGATAGTATGAACTAGTTAAAGTAGGTTTGTTTCAACCTTGTGGCTTGTGTTTCTTTTGGAGAAATTCATGATGGGATAAGAGGCTATGATAAGTCTCGCTAATAGTGTATTATTACGTTACTAATGTGATTGTCAGTAAGGGATTATGATGATAATATTGAATGTTTTGTATAAAGGGATTGGATCGCCATGGATGTTGATTAATTGAATATGTTTCTAGTTCGCATTTGTGATCTTTCAGACCTCATGTTGATGTGATAGCCGAATTTGTTTAGAGCAAAGTGACGTGTTGAGAGGTGTTATTAGTTCCTAAGTGGATTAGGTGTTGTGATCTTCAAATACTCTTCGTCGGAATTGCCATGGTGATGCGGTAACCAACAAAAGTCGAGTGAAGTAGAAGTGTTTGAGATTGAAGTAAAGTTTCATAACTTGCAGATTATTGAGGATTGTCTAAAACTTTTGTTCTTGCCCATAAGAGTTCTCCCGAATTCTAAAAGCAATGTTTTATTCTCGTCTGAGGTTTGATATTCTCTGATTGTGGGACGTGTGCCCTCAACTTTGATCATATCTTTTGGTTTTGAGAACAGTTTTATCTGATTGTTTCTCTTGATCTTGTAACTACTGTAAGTGGTAACGTATTCCTTTGTGCTGAAATTTATTTCTATTTGCCTCTTCTTCTAAGAAAGGGTTAACCGATTGTATTGTAAAGTCTCGTAGGTGGTGTTTTGGCATCTAGACAGTGGTGGTCTAGTAGATGGTGTGGTGAACCCTTAGGTGTCGGGTTGTGCGAGAGGCTGGAGTAATAAATCAATTTATTAGAATAAACCTTGGAGAGGATTTGAGTTAAAAAGAATATTTGTCTTTGGAGCTAACAGATTTCGTTGTCACAACTAGTAGGACCTATAGCGAGATGTAGTCCAAGATTTGGTGTTCTTTTTGACCGAGCATTAGAATTAGCAAATATGGAAATCTGGATCAATTTATTAGAGTATCGCAATTTGGTAGTATTGCGAGGCTATGAAAGTTATTCTTGATGATGTGGTTTAATGAGAGTGAGACTACAACGTAATCGAATCGCCATGTCAATTAATGGGATAATGGAAAATGTTGAGTAACGTCAAGAGTGATTTGACTTTAAATGAGTAACCTTCTGAGAGTTATAATCTTTGTAAAGGTAAACTGGTCAAGAAAAGATTTTCATGATGATGTTAATGAGTGAGTATGTTGAAATGTGGGATTTTACTGATTTAATCGAGGATTTCCTATATTTTTTTATGAGAAGTTCGTTGTAGGAGTCTTGGAGTTTAATTTGGGCTTTGCATTTTTATGCTAGGACTTGGGGCACCCAATGATTATGTGTAGAGGAGGTAGATTAAGTGTGGGTTTCGAACAGTGAGATGATCATTGATAGAGCCCTTTTAGAGAAAGTATATGAATGTGAGAGCTGTGAATTCCAAGTTGTTTATTTCTAAAAGATTGAGGAGATGTGATTGCGTGTGTAATCTATCTTGAGATGCATTGGAAGTCATCTGTCAAATTAATCATGTCGATAGAGGAGTTGTTGAGAGAAAGTTTTGGTGGCGTCGATAGAGCCTTTATACGGAATTGTGGATGATGTATTTCAACTTGAGTGTAACATTGAGATTGTCAAGTTAAGAGAGATGAGTTAGTGTGTTTGCGATGAACTGAAACTCCAAAGTTGAGAGAGATTTTATTCTTAAAGAGATCTTGAGAAATTGATACTTCCTCAAAGGAGTGAATTGTTTCCTCGATTCTCGTTTGAGTTTTGTCTTTGTTGACCAATGTCTTTCGTAAGTTGAGTTTGACTCGATTTTGGTACGTTTGGTTCTTATTGGTTCGGGAAGAAGAAAGAAAGTTTTGATTTGGGCATTTAAAATGATTCCTCCTTTGGTTTTCGTGATGTTTATTCGCAAAGCGCCACTTGGAAGGTGGAAGGGTTTCGTGATGAAATTCGATTTTTGGATTTGACTCCTTAGCACCGCTACTGTGCAACGCTTAGTTGCGATATGAATTTTTTTAGATGGGTTTTGTTGGTCAAAAGTTTGCTTAAAGAGAGTTTTGTCGTTTGTTTCGGTTAAAGGAGGTGGTCCTTGCTTTAGTGAGGAGTTTATTTGAGAAGGTGGAACACGAGTTACGTGTTCTATGTGCATGTCATGTGGTTCGGTATCCTTGGGAAGGTTAACCCAAGTTACATTGGGTTGTTCTCGCTAGATGGCGTATCACCGGGGGGCATCTCGAGTCGTCTTGAGTACGTAACGTCTTGTATGTTCTAGTGTTGAGTGAGTACCTGGGAGATCCAGAGTTTGAAGCTTCGGTCTTGACCGGTGAGTGTACCTGGAAGGTTGGGTCGAGTGTTAGATCAGACGTCGTATCCCGTCTTTGTGTTGTGGTCCTTAGTCCAAGAGAGAGACCACTTGGGAAGTTGGAGTTTTGCGTGCTGGAGCTTTAACCGGTGTTGTTCCCAACGGGTACGTGGTTACCGTTGTTCGTTCTCAATCGTGGTTGTTCTTTCGCTTAAGCGTGTTTAGATTCGGGGTCGAATCCTGTTAAGGGGGGTAGAATGTAATACCCTGATAGTGTGAAAAGCATTTGAATCTGGAGAGAATATTTATTCGGGAGAGATTAATTAATCGGGAGGAGGGTTCTTTCAGAAAATCGCCAAATCAGGAATTGAGAGGGGTTTTCGCGTTTAGTGGGCAACTGGGCTTGGGCCTTGGCCCAGAGGGACCAAGGTGGCGGCCAAGGGAGAGGGGGCTGCCACTTCCACCCCCAAACCCTAGCCGCCCCTCCCCATCTCCCTCCTCTCCACCCCACCTCCCCCTTTCGGCCACCACCTCCTCCCACCTCCTCCACACCTCCTCCACCCCTTGCGCAGCCCCTACCCCTCCCCACCTCCTTGCACCCTCCCCAATCCCCTTTGTTGCTGGCCAAGAGAAAGAAAGAGGAATCCCTTGGGTGGCCGGCCAAGAAAGGAGGAGAAAGGAGGAGAAGAAGAGAAGGAAGAAGAGGAGAAGAAGGGATCCGCGGAGCGTGGTGGTCATCATCCCGCTGTGTGCTCTCTTCGTTTCGGCAAGGGTAACCCGTGGTTCTTTGCTTTAGGTCAATTTCTAGTTGTCTAATTTTCGGATGTCAGTTCGTCGATATTCTGCAGCAGTGAAGTTTGTCAGTTTTGATTAGGTTAGAGGCCGATTTGGGTCTGGGTGTCTCCTAGAAAGTTGTAGCTATCGTAGTTACCTTTCATTGCCGACAAGAATCAAGTCATTCGGACTTCGGTAGCCAAAGTTATGAATTTATTAGTATTTCTGTGTTTCTGGAGAGAAGCAGAATTGCTAGTGTTGGTTAACCTGATAGAAGCGCATATTTAGAGGGGTTTCCAGAGGGTCTCACCATAACGAAAAATTAGGCTAATCCTCTTAGCTTTCAGGAAAGCTAAAGATCACTAAATTCGGACAAACGTAGAGAAAGTTATGATAGTTTCTTTGTCGCTGTCCAGAAACCCGACGTGAAATGTTTGCTCTGATTAAATAGATTAGTAGGTCTGGTATATGGCCGAATCAGAGGGTCTCCCCAACTAAGTTTATTTAGACATTTTAATTACCTTTTCAGAATGTCCAAGATCATCTTATTTGGACTTCTGAGCAGAAAGTTATGAATTTTTGAAGTCTGCTGTCTGCAGTGACCAATCGCTAGAAATTAGAAAAGCTAGACGTGATAAGAAGTTAGCGATTTCGATTGTAATGTAATGTATGATTTTGGTCCAGTATGCTAGTCTTAGTTTGGGGTTATCTTCTTGTCCAGGTGGCAGCGAGATCCCAAGGGCAGCACCCACTTCGCGTCCGCCGTTCTCGCGCGGTTGAGGCAAGTATTCGGGTTATAGCGTATTTTCGGTTGAATGATATGATTGTTGTGATTGCTTGTTGTAGCCTTGCACGAATGTTAGTGAAATGAGTTTTCCTTATATCTTGATGAATGCAAGCTATGGTTAATGTTTCCCTTGAGCGTTGCCAAATCTTACATGTTGTTATGTACATGTTAAATTCTTGGGTATGAAAGACGTGGGCATGGAGCGTTTGCATGTTTCAAACGTGTTGGAGACTTGGTCATGTATGCATGTTTTTGATATATGATAGCGAAGTAAGGTTGCTTACATGATAATGAGATTATGATGTATTCCTGTTTATGAATATGTTATCATGGTGCATATGCATGTTGAGAGCATACAGTGCCCCAGTCACGTGGTGATCAAGCACATTGATTGAGGTCCCGTTATGTAGATGACGGGCTTGAGGTCCCACATTCGTGGAATGTGGGCTATGAATAAGGAGGTCCCCATCATTAAAGTGATGGGCAAAGGTCCCTATACATGTGGTGTATAGGCTTTTGGTCCCTGTGCCAGAGGGCACAGGCAAGGGTATACAACGACGGTTCTATACCCGCATTACGGTAAAATGCGAAAGAGATAAAGTTAAAAGCGCATTGCATTGGTTGCATTCACATGAGCATAAAGGCTATACTACGGTGCATGGTTTATCTTGGATTATTGATGCTATGAATGATAACTTGCTTAGCCTTGTTGGTACTTGCTGAGTCTTTGGGCTCACTCTTGCTTTGATGTGTTTTAGGTACAACTGGCAAGACCGGCATGCATGGGAGGGAGTAGAAGTTTGGATGCACACACTACCACTCCATCTTAAGAATTACTTATGGATAGTTTGAGTTTTAGATTAACTGTAATAATGCGGATAGCAAATGTTGGTTATGTTTATGAGATTATCCTGCACGCTTGAATGAACCTGATTATGAATATATTGATAGATACCTTGATTAATTGTTGGAACCTCGGTATAGTTGACTATACAAAGGAGGTTTTGTCGAGATTTTGTAATTAGTCTTAGTTTAGCCTAGTTTTATTTAATGTTAGTTTAGTAGCATTCCAGGCTCACGTTGGGTACAAAGGGTTGGTTCCTCGGCCGAAAAGAGTAAAACTTCGATTCACGACAACCCTGCCGTGCAACAACAAAATAAGTTTAGCGGTTTTGATCAGTGGCCTACAGCACGTAAGGTGACGCGCTAAAGAGAGCATAAAACTCACCAGAGACGATGTTGGCTCGGTGGTGTTATTGGGCGCGCGCTCTGGACGTGAACAAGAGCACGAAGATAAACCAGATGCTACAAGCAAAGACAAGAACTAGGATGCGCAAAAATGGAAACGGGGTGGATCATAGAGCAGAGAGGAATCACGCAGAGGAAGCTTACCCCGGTAGAGAGCAGATGGGAGCTTCCCTCTCCTCGATCAACAGAAGAGAAGTGAGGGAGAAGGAGGGGGTGCGAGGGGTGTTAAGCTCGGGAAGAAGACGGAGTGGAGGCAGCGTTAGATGAGGAAGCTCCAGGATAGGTCAACTGGTGCGGTGGATTGACGGCGTGATGGAGCTCCAACAGCTCGGAGCAGAAAGGCGCGGCCACGTGGCCAACGCGCTCTGCGTGTGCCTGCCCGAGGTTGAAGACGACGCTGACAAGGTGGGCTCGGCGCAACAGCGACTCATCGCGCGTGCGCGGACGGGGCTCAAGTGATTCGGTGTCCACCGTTGGATCTCGAGTGGATGGCTCGGATTAAGCGGGATGATCGGATTGGGCTGAAGGGGGTACGCGATCTGGGCCATCGATTTCCAATCGGAGGGTTCACATGAGGTGAAGCTAGAGAGTTGGGTCAAGTCCGCTCGTTGGGTTGGACTCGAACCCAAGAAATAGTGCATGGTTAGGTCTGAGGGTTTGACTGAGAATTAAAATAGTTTCTCCACTTTGACCAGAGGCTTAAAAATAGAAATAAAATTCCTAAAATTATGAAATAATTCATGGGGGCTGCTGGGAAGGTCTGGTATCTATAAAAATTATTGAACACTACTGTTCAAGATATAAAGTGTATAATTTAAATTCAAACTTAATGTAGGTCTTTAAATGGTGTTTGAATTTCTTTAGGGCTTAAACTAGTCCCAAAAATTTGGGAAAAATTATATTAATTCATGATAATTAATATGGTATTTGATAAATTATTTCCAGAGGAACTTCATTAGTATTTATTTCAGTTTTTCCTTTGGAGTTCAAATTAAGGTGTATGTTTAATAATTATTTTTGAGATTTTCAAAGTGAAATACTTAAAGAAAATGTTTCAAAACATGGTGCATGCTAATGAGATGCAATGTAATCCTATTTATTAATTTGGGGTGTGACACGCGAGGCATAGCCTTGAGCAACTAGGTTTTTGTGCGACGGAGCACGATGTGCGAGGTCTCTCCGTCGAGGGGAGCCCTTCGAGGCGGTAGACTCCCTAGTCGCCAAGGAACGGCCTTCAGAGTGGCTAGGTTTTTTGCGTGATGAGGGACGATATGCAAGGTCTCTTTGCCGAGGTGAGGTATTCGAGGTGGGAGACTCCGTAGTCGTCGAGACACAGCCTTCGGAGCGGCTAGGTTTTGGTGCGGTGGAGCGCGATATGCGAGGTTTCTCCATCAAGGCAAGGCCTTCCAGGCAGGAGACTCCCTAGTCGCCGAGGTACGGCCTTCGGAGCGGCTAGGTTTTTGCGCGATGGAGCGCGATATGTGAGGTCTCTTTGTCGAGACGAGGCCTTTGAGGCGGGAGACTCCCTAGCTGTCACAGCCCCAACTAATTAAATTGGATTAATATGTATTTCACTAACCTGCATTATCAAATTCAAATCATTTCATAATATATTGTACTTGGAAAATCTAATTTGAGGTAAACATACACATCAAAATTCAATTTTTAATTCAAATCAGTGATAGCAAGTTGTGATCATCATCTGAAATCAATTTATTTAAATACTACACTAATTATTAGGAATTAATATAATTTTCCCCAAATTTTTGGGACTAGTTGAACCTCATTAAAATTCAAACAACATTTATAGACACACAACATGTTTGAATTTAAATATCACAAACTATATTATGAACAGTAGGGTTTTATAATTTTTATGGGAACTATATACTCCAGGAACCCCACAAATTATTTCATGATTTTAGGAATTTATTTCTAATTATAAACCCGGTCAAAGTTGCTAGACAGATTTTAATTCCAGTCAAACTTGAAAACCTAAACCCCAACTCATCGTTCCTCCGACCGAGCCCGAAGTCGCGCGGTCGAGCCCAATCAACTAGATGCACCTCACGTGAGCCGTCCGATGGAAAACGAACGCACCAGATGGCGTACCCCTTCGCCCCCGCGCCACTTAACCTCTTTAAACCACAACCTTCCGATCGAGATCTAGCGGCCGCTATTGGACCACGTCCTCCCTCCAACGCGCGAACGGAGAGCCGCTGACCGGTGGACCCGAGCTGTCAGCTTCGTCTTCCTCCCGTCGCGTCTACTCGTAACACCGGTGCACGCGCGCGCGCCACTCGCTTCCCGTTGCAGCTCTGTTAGTGCCGTGTGTTGCCGCCGCATGCAACCACTCCTGGAGCTCCCTCACTTCACGCCTCCTCCATCTCCGTCATCGCCCGAACATAAGACACCCCATAACCCTAGTTCTCCCTCACTCTTCCTCTCGGCGGCTGAGGAAGGGGAAGCTCTCCCGTGCTCATCTCTGGGGTAAGCTTCCACCGGGTGCTTCCCCCTCTCTTCTACTTCCATGCCTTCTCCATTTTTGCTAACCCTAGCTCTTGCGATGACTTGTAGCTTTGGTTCCACCTTGGTGCCTTTCGGCCGCTCTGGAGCACGCACCGAGTGACATCCTCGTACCATTTCTCACTTCCAAAAGGTTTTGTCCTCAAACCACCGCGTCATCTTGCATGCTTTAGACCACTGATCTAAACCCCTAACTCTATTTGGGTAATGCACGACAGGATCTCGGCGAATTGAGGACTTAACCATTTTCGGCCGTGAAACACCCCTTCGTCTCCTACCTTGTTCCGGTAAGTCTTTTCTCGATTCCTTGCTCTAGTAGCTTCCTAATGTAACCCTTGATCTGCTCCGACCACTCACTTTAGCTGGTTTTGCTCAAGGCCTCCTATCCACGTGAAGCCCCTTTTGCCGCACTTGTCTTCTCCGGCGCCGTCACTGCTCCAGCCATCTCCAAGCTTCCCCGAGCTTCCATTTAGCTCAGGTAACTTCCACTTAGTCCCTAGGGCCTGGGCACACGCTTGGTTGTCACTGCGGAGCTGTACATCGCTGTTTGCACTTTTGCCGTAAGAGTCACCTCCGTTCATCTCCGGCTAGCCGTCGGTACAGGCCGGCTCAGCCGGCGAGACCACATGCTTATGATGCACAAGGCTATTGCGGAGCTAATGCGTCAAGTGGCGGGCTCCGCCGAGGCGCGTAGCGCCGGCGAGCCGCCGAGCAAGCGGGCGGTGGCGTTTTTGCCGTGCCGTATTAGGACAGGCACTGTAGCTTAGTCATTTGCCACGTTAACCCAATCATTAGCTATTAAATACTGTCTTAGCCGTCCTAATGTGTCGCTTACAAGTGGGACCTTGCACAGAAATCCAGCACACTGATTTTTAAAGCCACAGAGACTGACGTGTGGACCCAGGGCATTAAACACGTGCTAAGAAAAATCAAATGAACTGGAATCAATCTGGACCGTCAGATGCGAAAGGGACGGGTTGGATTTGTGAGACATTCGGACCGTCCTATTGCACTTCGACTGTGGACCGTTGGATCTTGATCCAACGGCTCGCGATCCTAGCTCTGGGATGTGCGTGTGTGCGCCTCGCAGTGGGCCGCTGACGAGCGAACCCGCTGGTCAGTGACCGCGGCTAGCGCTGCACTCGGTGAGGAAAGTAGCAAATGTTTGTAAAATCCGAAAACCCTTTTCTTACACACTCAAAAATATGTATAACTTCTAAAATGCATAACTAAATCATTTCAACTCCAAATTGACTGAAACCACTTCTGAAAATTTACATTCTTAATGTACTTCCTATCAAAATTATTTTCATACATGTCTCTGTAGCAGAGGGCTTTAATTGAAAATTTATTCATTAAAATCATTATCTCTACAATAGGAAAATGGACTGAAATCTTTAAAAATACATAAGTATTGGAAACTCCAAAAACAGTGAGACCACTTTTGATAATTTTCATTTTCAGTGAACTTAATTCTAAAAATGGTCTCCACCTTACCTCTATCACAGAAACTATTTTGGGAGAATATACTCCTTAACTCCATTATTTTTATACTATAAAAGGCTGATAACTTTGAAAATCAATAACTAAATCATAAAAACTCCAAAAAGGACAAACTCAACTGTTTTTGACTTATAATAATATTGCCTATTTATCTATGTGATCCACGTACTCGCCACTGTTCTACAAAATTTCACTTCATAATTAAATTATATAATGACGACTTATTGAAATCTGAAATTCAAACCATTATAACTTTCACATGCTAAATCAAAATGAAATAATTCTTTCACCAAAAATCATTTAAAATCATGACCTAACTACTGTAGAAAAATCATGCATTTTTGAGCATTTTGGTTTTTGAGTTGTTTTCTCGGTATTTATTTGATGTTATAATTATATAGATCCCGAGCATATTGATATCGACACTTACGCTACTGAGAGCGAGCAGCTACTGTACCAGCAAGACAAGCATCATTTGAATTTTCTTTTGCATCATATTTGATCCCAGTTTTGGTTAAGTTAGTGCAATGATAATTGGTTGCATGCTATTTTGATTATGTCAATATTTTTGTGATGTGTAGTTTAGATATGTCCTATGCTTGAGGTTAATCTTGAATTATGCCAACTCCTATATGCTTAAGATAGGATGTGTGAATTGTGGGTTATAGAATTGCTTAGCCATGCAAGTCTAGATACGGTAGTTCGATCGTCGGGAACAACCCGGCGGTTTTGGGATACACACAACTCTTACGTTATGTTTTTACTTCAGATCTTTGTAGCTGTTTTATGAGTTAAACTTTGTCATTTTTAAATGAGATTTGGTCCGGACAAGTGTTGGTTAGTGATGGTGCTTTGTGCACGAACATTGGGTAAGTGGAAGGACTTGTCTGGACAATTGAGGACCGAACTTTGGGTACCTTCTGTTCAAGCAACACTCGTGCTGCCACACGCGGTGTATGGGTGCCGTATGGTTAAGTAGGGGGAGGGTTTTATTGTGTTAAGTCCTTGGTGGTGTAAGGGGCATAGCGACCGTGAAATCCTATGTTTTTGAGGAGCCGATGTAATCCTTTATAGTGTGCAAGGAGCACCAATTCTTTTGTTTTGATTGCATCGGTATTTCCAATATAACTTGTGAGCCCCTAGCAAGGGCTATCGACACTTGTACTAGGCAAGGAACCATCTCACAAGGGAGTTAGCTCAATAGGGCTTTCTTCTGAAAATGATCAGTATCTTGATTTACCCACCGGCATACCATAGGAAGTGTGCTATTTCAGAGGCCTCTGGAGGCTTACGGGCTAATCAAGTCGTGTGGGTAAAGTAGTACACCCCTGCAGGGTATCAATCTATTCGAATAGCCGTGTTCACGGTTATGGACGACCGCTTGAAATTTGTGGCTGCTTATTGTTAGACTTTTAATTAAAATTGTGGTTGAACTTGGTATTCGTCATGGACGGGATGTTCATGTCTTTAGTATATCAAAGTGGGCTGCCACTTTGGTCTTTGTATGATTCAATTGTTTATTACTGAAATGCTTTACTATCTGTTTTATTTCTACTTCAAATCTGATTTTAAATGGGCACATCAAAAACTAGTATGTGTAGGATGTTAATTGTTGCGTCTCTTTCGCAAAACTAAACCAATATGAGCCATCCTTTGAATGACCCTTATGCATAACTATTTTTATTTGTGTAAGACTTGCGAGTACACTTGTACTCAGCCAGATGTTTGCTGGCCTTTTCAGGTGAGGAAGAATATGAGTATGACGATCTCGTTAGTGTTGACTTGGGTGACACTAACGAGTAGTGTGCTACCATTTAACCCCCAGTCGGTTGCCGATGGGTGATGGGCATACCACTGCTGGTCTTTTGTTTTATCTATTTACTTCCGCTGCTACTTGATACTTTACTTTGAATTTGGCCGGTCGGCCGTATGTAATAAACTGTAGACTTTAACTATTATGCAGTATGTCTTTTAATCTCTTGTTGTATGTGTTGTATGGATGTAATCAACGTTGGATGAGGGTATGAGTATATTGGTCGTCGATCTTGGGAGCCAATATAAGTCATACTCGTTGTTGATGAATTCCCATTTAACTCACTAAGTGTAGTGCTTCGAATCGAAAGAGAATCGACAATCATGTAGCGCTCGCAAAGGAGCAGCGCGCATGATCGTTGAGGCTCTAGTATTCGGGTAAGCCTCACTTGGATAGAGTTAAATTGGAATTCATTTACCGGAGACCCGTAATTATGTCCCTAAGACCTTGCCTAATCTCGGTCTTATGGAGATAATTACCGGGTCCCCACACTAGCTACCGAGGCACGGCCTTTGGAGTGTCTAGATCTTTCGAGGCGGGAAACTCCCTAGTCGCCAAGGCACGGCCTTCGGAGAGGCTAGGTTTTTGCACGATGGGGCGTGATATGCCAGGTCTCTCTGCCGATCAATAGCAAATCCCCAGCCATTTTGGCCAGATAAATGTGGCTGTGTAGTTGCAAAATCTTGTTGCCAGAACGGGCCAATCGACAAGTAAGGTATGGTGATGCCAGTGGCAACGGGAGCCTGTCATTCCTGTGGTATTAGGACGGCGGCGGCCATATTGTTTCTATTATTAGGATAAGACACAGACTAATGCATGATGACATCCAGCTGCACAACTAAATTGGGTAGTGCTTTCACTAGAATGTGCCATTATAATTGGCCAAGTGTTAGGTTTTGCGTGATATTATTTCTATTATTAGGATATAAGATCAGACATTGCCCCAGATAATTGGCCAAGTGTTAGGTTTTGCGTCGGTTTTGGCAGGTATGCCTCACTCTGAAGTGCTAATATTGTCGTTTCGATCAAAACAAGTGCATGCATGATGATCAACAGATAAATATTGACGAGACCAACTTATATACCGTAACTAACTAATAAGTAAGATTCGTTTCTTTTCTTGAGACTAGTACTATTCGTTTGTTGGTAACACATGCAAGAAGCGAAGGAAATTTGGTGGGGAGCGCCTCATACGATGTCCCTCTCTGTCGGCCGTTGATTCTTTTGTTATCAACGAAATCAACGGCTGATGGGGATGAGGCCTTGCGCGAGGCCCTTCCCCTGTCAAATTTTTTTCGCTCTAAAATAGTGGATAATATAGAGGGTTTTTTAAAATGCGTTGGTGGCACTTGATGTCTTCTACGCATCACCGCTCCAATTAGACTTGCACAGATCTTGAAGCACTTGAAGAGGGTAGTATTTTTAAAAAAAAACTTTGAAGAGATGGTAGTTTGAAGCACTTGATACGGCAATTCGCAATGTCCTTTTTAAGACTTGTTCTCATCTGGTACTTTTATCATCAGTGTGTGATGTACAATTTACCTAATCCAGTTATTAGTCAATCCTTCAACTACGTGATGTTGTCTTGGGAACACTCTTTAAGGTCATGTCTAGAACATTGGAATTTTGTAGGATTCCTGTGGGAATTGTATTGTTTCCTTTGAAACCTTTACAAAATTTATATGGAACTCTTGCATTCTAAAAGGCCCTAAGCGTATTTCTTCTTCTTCAAGAGCACTCAAATTTCCGATCCTTAGATCCTTCGTCCGGTTGATCTCGCCACTTCCCTTCCCTGTACACTCCTCCTAAAACATTCGAGTATTCAATTGACAAGAGTTATGTACGTACGCAAGGCCCCACTGAAATGACATTTAAGTCCCCAAAAAGTACTAGAAAGAACGGGAATAAAAGTTTAATACTTTTGCTTTGACCTTTAATGTTGTCAAACACTGTCAAAAAGTACATGCAATTCCATTATTTCAAACGGAAAATATATGTCCAAAAGAAAAGGTGAAAGACCATAACCAGCATAATCAGTGTACGGCTAGTGCATTAGTGGAGTTGGACGGACATTCAAGGATGTGAAATTGACTTTTTTTTTTCCTTTACAATTAGTCAAGCACCCCTGTACTGTAGTAAAGCCTATAAATACACGCCTCTCGCTAGCCTGAGACATGCATAGTACATAGCAATAGCTAGCTATACCATTTGCAAACCAAGACTGATCGATCATATATAGCAAGCAGCTAATCAAGTGCGGTCGAGTCAGTGATGAAGCTAATTATGTGTTTCTGCCTTTGCGTCCTCCTCGTCGCCTCCTCGCCCGTCCCCCTCTCCGACCGCTGGCCCCTGCACCGTCGCCAGCTCGGGGACATCGGCGCCGGCTGGCCGGCGAGTACCAGCCCTGTCGCTGCAGTACAGCCACCACAAGAGACCCCCGAGATGGTCTACGAGAGCTCGAAGAGGCTCAGCCCTGGGGGACCCAACCCTCAAGCATCACCGATACATGCATCCATCCATCGATCCGCACGTTCCTCGGTGATTCTCAGTTTTTCTCCTAAATGCGTTCTTGTTCAATAAAATGGCAAACTTGCTTACATGCAATTTCACAAAATTATGTACTCTAGTCCTTGCAATTTCACAAAACTATGTACTCAAGTCCTTGTAATGTACTAAAGTTAAAAACCGTGGGCGTGCGGCTCAGGTTCATCGCTAGTGATACTAATGATGTTGTTGTTCATCGCTAATGATGATGTGGTCCATCGCTTCATTAACTTGAAAGAACGTAAGTACTAAAGTTAATTTATTTACTTAACTACTTATTTTTATCATTTTACTTATTTTTACTTGAGAATTTTAAGACATTTTGTTCTCTTCTTTTTTAGGCCATTGAGCTTGGATAATGTATTTTGCCAATATGACCATCTTTTATCCATGGTTTCGTCCTTAGTTCCTTTATTTTGATAAGTGTTGACATGATCTATGCGCGTACAATGATAACTACAAGCTCACGGATCGGTTGTAGTTTTTCACTTGAGTATGCAAGGTTATCGATCTCAGGGAACAATTGAGATTACAACTAAGGCTGACAATTACTACTAACAAAAACGTTGTATGAAAGATTTAATCTAAAGAACTAAATTACGAGAGAATAGAAATCACTAAGGTTCTACCTAGACTAACCATATCTTCCCTTGGACTAGGTTCACTTACGCGTAAATCGACAAGTATATTACAAATTGGTATTAGGCTAAAACTGCTCTCACCCTATAGATAATACTACCTTTTTCACTGGTTCACCTATCACATGATAGGGCATCTAAACGTAGCAAGCTCTGCACTATTTGATATAGATTAGTTGACAAAATCCAAATACCATGTTTGAATCTAGTAAATGGTAAGTTGATTGCGGAAATCAACAAAATAACACAATATCAAATGGACTGATTCTAGTCAATCAAGCACGGCTTATCTTTTGAATATCATGGATTTGACATTGATGTTACAAATGTTTCCATGTTAGATGTGTTTCCTGTCCAACCTATTGGTAAAAAATCAGTATATTTTAGTACCCATATTAATAACATATTGAATTATTTTAGTGCAGATGATAAACATGTTTTTGGTGGTTTTGGCACTATTTGACATCGTATTAGCAAAACTAGCACCCGCTGCACGGAATTTACAAAAATGACACATCTCCACCGCACGGTCACCACGCGGGATGAACAAATGGGCGACATGTACCCCTGGCTGCACCGTCACCATGTGGCATTGGAAAAACCACACAGCCACCGTGCGGTAGAGGTGGCACCGCCCGGCCACCGTGCGGTGGAGCACTGTGGCGTCCAAAACCGCATGGTGACCGTGCGGTGGCCGAATTTTCTCCCAAATATATTTTTGTAGGAATTTTTAAATATTATAAGTTAGGTCCAAAAATTATGAAATTGCTTGTGGAGCCTCCAGATATAGTATACTTACTTGTGTAATTTTTCTATAATTTTACCTATTCTGAATTTTTCTCAAAAATTCATTTAATTATACTGTTTGTTGAATTTTTCATTTAATTTTTTAATATGGAAAATTAGCTCCAAAAATTATGAAACTTTTGTTGAAGGCACCTTAAATAGTGGACTTGATTGTGTATTGTTTTCAAAATTTTATAAGTTATAAAATTATCTTGACAATTATGGGTTTAGATCTCAAAATTTTGGATTTTAGGTTTCATAAATTAGGGTTTTATGATTTCATGTGACTTGGAATGTGGGAAGTTTAGTACCACATAACTACTCTAAGTAAGAGACACTCATTAAGGGTTTAGGCTACCGCCCGCCCTCCCTCCTCCGCACACCTATCGCCCCATCACTACTGTTCCCCCTTGCCCGCAGTGTTGCGCCTCGACAACGTCTCCGAAATTCCCAGCGCTAATGCAACAGCTTCCCCTAGGAATTCCCAGATGGGATGCGAAGGGCCTAGTGAAAACTAGGTTCAATAAAATATGGTCGAAATAGTTTACAGCAAGCTCTTTTTAAAATAGTTTACAAAGAAACTAGATTTAATAAAATATGGTCGAAACTAGGTGCCCTTCATCATCAAAACTAGGCTTGTACCCGACGTGGCCTAACCTGCCAACGCATGCCATACCAATTACATGTAAATGTAAATGCCATCATTTAATCGTGCCACACAGTGTGTCATATTTAATGGATGAGATGCTGGCATTAGGGCCTACACAAGATAAAAAAATTCATTTAATTGTACCACACAGTGTGTCATCTTTAATGGATGATTGTTTTCAATGTCAACGCATCCCATCCCAATTGCATGTAAATGAATGAGATGCTGGCATTAGGGCCTACTTTGCTGGTTGCAGTGTAGAGCAAGCTTTTTTCAGAGAGAGAGAGAGAGAGAGAGGAGAGGTGCAGGTCAAGCTTGATCAGCGGGATGAGTGGCGGAACCACCGTTCAGGCAATTAAGTTGGGCGGCCCACGGCTCTCTAGGCCGGACCTCCCCACTCCATCGACCATCGGCGCCAAGTCGCCATGGAAGCTTCGCTCCAAAGCCAGCTCACCATGGAGAAGAACTGGAGGAGGAGAAGATGCCGCGTCCCCATGGGTTGTGGGCTGAGTGGCAGCTGGCAGGCCCAGCCCAAGTGAATGAAGTGATGACTAATCCTAACCATGCAATTCTTTGTTCGATTCTGGCCATTCCCCTATCAGACCCTCCACCACGCAATGCCTACCACCGCCCACAGGCCTACACCTGGCGGGCGATGTGGGTGCGGATTGAGGGCTAAGGCGAGGCGACGTACGGGTCGGCGGGAGCTCGGTGTGACATAGACGGGGACTAAGGATTGAGGCCATGCGAGCTAGTGAGGCGACACGCCGGACGGCAGGAGCTCGACACGATGTGAGGATGGGCGAGGCCACAACTGCGGTCCGCGAGGTAGGCCCGGCACGACGCCAAAGATGGACGGCGTCGCGGAGGATGGTGAGGTGCAAACTGAACTTCAACTATGAGCCACCAAGCCAACAAACAGGTTCTACCGAGACTAACCATAACTTCCCCTGGACTAGGTTCACTTACGCGTAAATCGACAAGTATATTACGAATTGGTATTAGGCTAAAACTGCTCTCACCCTATAGATAATACTACCTTTTTCACTGGTTCACCTATCACATGATAAGGCATCTAAACGTAGCAAGCTCTGCATTATTTGATATAGATCAGTTGACTAAATCCAAATACCATGTTTCAATCTAGTAAATGATAAGTTGATTGCGGAAATCAACAAAATAACACAATATCAAATGGACTGATCAAAGCAATAAATTATGATCACAAGCATCAAATAAACTGATCAAAGCAATTTGGGCCGAAAAGGGTGTTTTGGGCCCCAATGAGCCGGTCGGTGCAGGCCAGTGCCGAGTGGCACAAGATCTTGGTAGGGCGGGCCACCAGCTTTCATTACTTTTGTGTCTGATCTTCGATTTGAGCAAATAATATATGCATTTCGATCGACTCAATGAGGTGGATGTCATGGTAACCTCCAATTTATCATTTGATGAAGTTCATTTTTGCACATTTTCCAAAGGAAGCTCTTTATCAACTCTTTTTAGCCAATTTCCTGCGGAAAAAGTAAAATACAACGTATCTCCAAATTTCGTTAGGGTTAGTTGCCAAATGGCATAATTTAGCACAAATATAGAGGTAAATGATAACAATATGGGGTGAGTAAAGCATAAAAAAATGAGCACCAATTGTAAGCATATTGATCGCTACTTCTGTATTATTTTACATTGTCATCGGTTATGTTGAATTATTGATGTTAAAAATAGGAGCACGCATTACTACTTAGTACAATATTGCTTGAAAAATTCATATGTTACTACATACATTGTGAAATAGTGAACCCCGATCAAATTCGTTCTAGTTCCGCCCCTGGCAGAAAGTAATACAAAGACGCATCTTTTTAACATTTTTTTGTTGGATTGAAGTGCTATATATGGCTAATCGCATGCATTTGGCCTGTGGGAACAATTTTACTCATGAAGGAACAAGTGTACTGGGGTAGTTTGAAAAAGCACTAACTGGGCAAGCTAAGCACAGTAGTTAAAAGAGTGAATTCCCTACATGCCACTGAAAATTTGCCTCATCCCTTAAATGCTAACCCACATGTTAGTGACACAATCAGAGATTTTGCAAAATTTTAGTGGCACATAAGGAATTAATCCTAGTTAAAATCTCGATTCTAATTGCAGAATCCGAGGACTCTAGGATCATACAGGGCATGTCAATTGGCAAGCCCGGATGGCAAAGGTGTGCAACATGATCAACTACACAGGCCCCCACTAATTCAAGGGCCCCATTTTCGGACTAATATTTGATTATCAATTCACTACTACAAAATAGGTCATACTGGACGCCTCATCACAGACGGTTTCAAAGGAGCCGTCTGTATTGAACTTATACAGACGGTTCCCTTTAGAAATGCTCGTGATAGTGCCTCATCACGAGCGGTTCTTATTACCAACCGTCGTGATACTTCTGACGGTTCATAATAAGAACCGTGCGTGATAGTGCCTCATCACGACGGCTCCTTCTACCAACCGTCGTGAAGTATCACGACGGTTGGTAGAAGGAGCCGTGCGTGATGAGGACACCTTATCACAGACGATTAGTATAACGAACCGTCTATGATACTTCACAGACGGTTCGTGATACCAACCGTCAGAGATAACTACCTCATCACAGACGGTTGAGATTAACAACCGTCTGTGATTTTGATTTTACTATAGCTTAAAATTTTTCTACTCTCTGATTTTACCATGACTTAAAATTTTCCTTACTCTCTGATTTTACCATGACTTAAAATTTTCCTTACTCTCTGATTTTACCATTTTTCTTACTCTCTGATTTTACCATGACTTAAAATTTTCCTTACTCTCTGATTTTACCATTTTTCTTACTCTCTGATTTTACCATGACTTAGGGTTTCCTTACTCTCTGATTTTACCATGACTTATCTCTGATTTTACCATGGCTTAAAATTTTCCTTACTCTATGATTTTACCATGGCTTAGAGTAAGGAAAATTCCAAGTCATGGTAAAATCAGAGATACCATAGCTTAAAGTAAGGAAAATTCCAAGTCATGGTATACCATGGCTTAGAGTAAGGAAAATTCCAATTCATGGTAAAATCGGATATACCATGGCTTAGAGTAAGGAAAATTCCAAGTCATGGTATACCATGGCTTAGAGTAAGGAAAATCATGGTAAATCGAGAGTAAGGAAAATTCAAGTCATGGTAAAATCGAGAGTAAGAAAAATTCAAGTCATGGTAAAATCGAGAGTAAGAAAAATTCTAAGTCATGGTAAAATCGAGAGTAAGAAAAATTCCAAGCCATAGTAAATCCAAATCACGCGGCTCTTAATACCAACAAATGCGTGATGAGAGTACTATATGAGCGGTTCGTATCAGATAAGAACCGTCGCGATGAGTTACTATCCTGAGCGGTTCGTGATACGAACCGCTCGTGATTTGTCATCCTGACGGTTTTGTATGAAACAAATGCGTGATTCGCAGCATGGGAATTTGAAAATTTTGAGCGCGTGCGCGGAGGCAAAATATGTCCTATATATTATGGCCGACCTCCTCGGGCGCTCGATCTCGCACTCCGCAGTCCCGTCCTCCTCAGGCTCGGTCCTCCCTTGCTCGGCAGTCCTCTCTCGAGCTCGGTGTAGCTGCTCCTCCGGTCCTCCCGACTCCACGGCCCCGCTACACCTCGTGCTCTGGTCCTCCCTTGCTCCATGATCCCCAACCTTCGACATGGTCTTCCTCCCAACAGATTGAGAGTCGACGCCGACACCAACGCCGACCTCCTCTAGTCCTCTCGGACGCGACGCCGAGCTCCTCCAGTCCTCCTCCACGTCGATGTCTGTTGGTACTTTTGTATATGAGGTTCTATTAGATTCAGATCCAAATTTGTATGTATGAGCTTGTGGTACTTATGTTAGATTCATATCCAGATTACATTAGATTTTCCTCCGATTCTATACATTGGTACTTGTGTATGATCGAGTGTATGTGTGTATCCATGAATCCATGGCTTGAGAAATTTATTGGGAGGCTTAGGAGTTGGGAATCTATGTATGTGTATCAATGAATCCATGTTTGGGAGGCTTGGAAATGGCGATGTATGTGTATGAGTGTATCCATGAAAATGGCAATATTTTTTTGCAATAAAAAGCTATCACAGACGGTTGAAACAAGAGCCGTCAGGAAAACAGTATCACAGACGGTTGGAACAAGAACCGTGCGCGATAATCAATATCACGAGCGATTCTTGTTCGAACCGTGCGTGATACTATTTTCTGAGGCGGCTCTTGTTTCAACCGTCTGTGATAGCTTTATCCTGACGGCTCAAAACCGTGCGTGATAACCGCTATTATCACGCATTTACTTTTACATGCACGGTTGAAAACTGTGCGTGATGACGATTCGAACCGTGCGTGATGAGGTTTTCTGTAGTAGTGATTGGTTAATCTTATAATTAACAAGAGTTAAGTGCGCAAAACTTAGAATCCATCCATGTCCCCTAACCTTTCTCTTTCTCTCTTCACTTCCTTGTGTTGTTTAATGAAGACAACAACTATTGTCTCCTAATTCTCACAATCAAAATTAACTCTTTCTTTCTTAATTCTCATTTGTACCGTTGGTGTCAATTACTTTGGGTTTCTTTGTGAGTTCAATGCGTCAATCACACAATTATTCCTCCCAATCTTGTGTTGATGTCTCATATGCATCACAATCGTTGGGCTTTGATGATATGCCGCTTTGTCACTGCAGTGATCCTTTCGTGCCACTTTGGGGCCTCTGGGAGCCATAGGTGCCCAGTTGCGGTTGTGCTAGCTGTTGTTCCTAAATTTTAACACCAGTTCACTTATTGTTGTAATTCTTTGTTGTATTTGTGCATATATGGGGTGTTCTATTTTTTTCAACTATGTTTTATCAAAATTAACTTTGATAAAAATGTTGATGAGTATGTTGAATAGGATAGCTAAACTTAGTGGTACTATTAACAACACTGATGTTGACCTTTTCTATTTATAAGGTCTTGTATTATTATTTTTTTAGCACGGGACCCTAAAATGTTAGGTATGGCCTGTCAATTGAGCCCCTCTGATTCGGCCTAAACTCCAATTCAGTTCTACGATTCTAGTCAATCAAGCATGACTTATCTTTTGAATATCATGTATTTGACAATGATGTTACAAATGTTTACATGTTAGATGTGTTTCCTGTCCAACCTATTGGTAAAAAATTAGTATAATTTAGTGCCCATATTAATAACAGATTGAACTATTTTAGTGCAGATGATAAACATGTTTTTGGCGGTTTTGGCACTATTTGACATCGTATTAGCAAAACTAGCACTTTGTGCATTGAAATTTACAAAAATAGCACATCTCCACCGCAAGTTTTTCAGAATTTTTTAAGTTCTGAAATTATCTCAACAATTATGGGTTTAGATCTCAAAAATTAGGATTTTAGGTTTTAGAAATTAGGGTTTCAAGATTTTATGTGACTTGGAATGTGGGAAGTTTAGTACCACATGACTACTCTAAGTAAGAGACACTCAATAAAGGGCTTAGGCTACCGCCCGGCCTCCCTCCTCCACACATCTATTGCTCCATCACTATTGTTCCCCCTTGCCCGTAGTGTTGTGCCTCGACAACGTCTCCGAAATTCCCAGCGCTATTGCAACGGCTTCCCCTAGGAATTCCCAGATGGGATGTGAAGGGCCTAGTGAAAACTAGGTTCAATAAAATGTGGTCGAAATAGTTTACAGCAAGTTCTTTTTAAAATAGTTTACAAAGAAACTAGATTCAATAAAATGTGGTCGAAACTAGGTGCCCTTCATCATCAAAACTAGGTTTGTACCCGGCGTGGCCTAACCTGCCAACGCATCCCATCCCAATTACATGTAAATGGAAATACCATGATTTAATCGTGCCACACAGTGTGTCATATTTAATGGATGAGATGCTGGCATTAGGGCGTACACAAGAATAAAAATTCATTTAATTGTACCACACAGTGTGTCATCTTTAATGGAGGATTGTTTTCAATGTCCACGCATCGATCCCATCCCAATTGCATGTAAATGGATGAGATGCTGGCATTTGGGCCTACTTTGCTGGTTGCAGTGTAGAGCAAGCTTTTTTTAGAGAGAGAAAGGAGAGGTATAGGGCAAGCTTGATCAGCAGGATGAGTAGCGAAACCACCATTCATGCAAGTTGGGGCAGCAACCGGGTCTCCTAGGCCAAACCTCCCCCGCTCTGTCAGCCATCAGCGCCAAGCTGCCATGGAAGCTCGCTCCCAACAGGCTCAGCCATGGAGAAGAACTAGAGGAGGAGAAGATGCCGCATCCCTATGGGTTTTGGGTTGAGTGGCAGCTGGCAGGCCCAACCCAAGTGAATGAAGTGATGACTAATCCTAACCATGCAATTCTTTGTTCGATTTTGGCCATTCCGCTATCAAGCCCTCCACCACGCAGCACCTACCACCGCCCATAGGCCCACACCTGGCGGGCGACGTGGGTGCGGATTGACAGCGGGAGCTCAGCGTGACATGGGCGGGGACTAAGGGTTGAGGCCATGCGAGCTAGCGAGCCGACATGCCTGACAGCAGGAGCTTGACACGGTGCGAGGATGGGCGAGGCCGCAACTGCAGTCCGTGAGGGAGGCCCTGGCGCCAAAGATAGACGGTGCCGCGGAGGATGGTGCAGTGCGGACTGAACTTCAACTAGGAGCCACTGAGTCAACAGACAGGTTTGCCCAATTGCCCCTCAAATCATATTGTGCCTCGGTATTTTTTACACTAGAACGTTATCTTAGGTCTCTCAAATTCTGGTTCGCCATTGTTTGGGATTACTAGGTATTGGAAATGTTATCAGAAGATACTTTGACATAATAACAAAGAACCTGGGCTTAAAGATATCTATGGTGTATAGTGCCTACAGGAGCTATGACATGCCATGTGTGGTCGGAGGGATTTTTACAATTGTGTTGTGACGATCTTCTCTTCCCTTGTGCTTCTCTGTTTCATCTTTGGTAGCCCAACCTCAAGCGCCAAGCAACCATGGTCGTAGCCATGCAGTGTGTGTAACACCCCGATTCCCAGAATCCGGATGTTAATATTTAAATTGGCTATGTATTAAATTTTTGACTATGTTTTAGAAATTTTTCCAGTGTTTAATCAAAACATTGCCTTAAAAAGATCAAATTGAATCAATTAAAAGGTTATATATATATACAATAAATTATTTTGATTTCTTGTTTTGCATGTATCAGAAAAATCATGTCATCCTGCATGCCTTAGTATTTTCGCTTTCTTTTCTGGTTCGGCCGACTGCAGACGTTTCGCCTGCGTGTTCTTGTTTTTCCCTAACTTCTCTCCTCACAATCACAACCGAGAATTAAGAATCCGACGACGCATGTTATATCGTTGCGATCGTCATCGTGAACGTGTTCCATTTTCGCGGTTGGTTCTCGCATGCGAGATTGTTTGAACAAGTTGAAGAAAAGGAGGAACAATACTGTACAATAGCTAGTTACAGCAAGAGAGACAGAGAGCACCCACTGCTATTTCTTTGTCTCCAGCCGAACACCCCTCTCCAACACAGCCTTTCATCTCCTCATCCCTTGCCTTTTCTTTTCTACTCATGCTGCCATTTCCTTTTCACTCACCAACCAAAGCACTCACAGCCACTTGTTTTGGTCCATTCAAACCAACACCTCCACTGCCCTTCTCTTTCCACTGCCATCTTTTTCTCTACCCAAGAGAGAGCACCCCACTGCCAATTCCTTGGCCCCAACCGAACAGCTCTCTCCCTTTTTCTCCCCCACACGAACTGAGCAAAGACTCCATCCCCATTCTTTATTCCCAACACAACATCCCACCACCCACTCATTTTTCCATCAGGCAACCGAGAGCATCTCCTTGCCATTCATACTCCCTCCTCACTTCTAGTCATCAAGCAAATGCTTTTGCACTAGTTCATCTCTACACTCTACACCTTCTCTCCTTCCAATCCCTTTCAAGAACACCAAATCCTTCCATGCATGTTATGCAGCCTTGATCTCCATCACCTAAGCTTCCCATCCATACCTTGAGTTGTCGCATGCAAGCTCTTTTGAGCATTTCGCAAGAGGAGGAGGAGAAGTGACGCACTGTGCTTGTGGCATGCACCAGCTCGGTAGTGCAGCATGTGCATGTTTACCATACATGCGGCAACCCGATTGAGGCCAAGACGCAATTGCCAAGGCCGGAGCTCGGTTGTAGCGGCATGAGCGGCAACTTCAGCGCGCTCAGGGCAAGGAGCGCGGCGGCTTCTTTGGCCGTCGGCGGCCAGCGACCGATGGCGCCAGTGTAGGCGGCGTCTGGTGGTACTCTGCACGCCGGCGCCAAGCCGAGGCGGCGCCAGCGCCGCGGCGTTGGAGCGGTGGCGATGGATTGGTCGGCACCAGCGATGGCGGCGGCGTCGGCGCGATGGCGCAACCCGGCAATGGCGAGCGAGGCACCGAGCGGCCGGGCGCGGCGCGGCAAGCGACATACCGTGGCTCGGTATGCGGTGCGGCGGCGACACAAGGAGGCAGCGGTTTGACACCAAGAGGAAGCCGGCCAGTGGCAAGACGGTGGTGCATGCATGCATGCGCAGCGGCGCGGTGCCTAGGCATGGCCGGTGGAGCTACGGTGTGGCATCGGCGTGGGCGCCGAGGAACCGAAGATGCGAGGACAAGGTGCTGTCCAGCGGCTTCATGCGGCACGGCGCGCAACGACATGACACCGAGGTGGAGGCGGCCGAGTGGAGGACGCGAGGCAAGGCGGCGCTATGGGCGTGGCCGAGAGCGACGGCGACGATGCGGAGCGGGACACGGATGCGGGCAGTGGAGGCTCGCTACGGTACGATGGTACCGAGATGATGGACATGGACGAGGAGTCGGATGCAAAAACGGCGACGACTACGGTGGACACGGATGCAAAGCCGAGAAGATGACGTCCGACGATATTAGGCACGTCTAGTGCCATGGTAAAATACTTCGAGTTAAATTGTGTTATCGCATTACATTTTTAGTCGTGCATGTTGCATATTAGTCATGTGCATGTCATCTATTTATGCATGTTTAATAGCAAAAATGATTTGGTAACTTAAGACCGATATAATTCTCCGGTTATGTCTTATGTGTGTGTAGATGTGATTATGTGAGGATGTGTTGGTAAATTGCGAATAATTAGAATGTTATGGTGAAATGTGTGTATTATTGATCGGTACATGCTAGCTATAATATATGAGTTGATTAATTGATCGGACGATATTATTTTGAAGTCGCATGGAAGTTAGTGGTGATCTTTGGAGAATAAATTAATTGGAGGTTTCTTCTCACATTGGATTAGTAAGTTTTGGAGATGGGACGTATAAAGATTTTATAATTTATTACTTGATGGATGACTTATGGGTTGATGATTAATGAGATATGGAGGTTGAATCGGATGATTTATTTAATCACGAGCAAATTGATCGGATGATTTTAGCGATAGTGTGTGAGTCACATATGCTAGAATTGGGAGAAGAAAACAATAGATTATTTGAGTGTAGATAAATGATTGGATTGCTATGTGATTTGTAGATAAGTTCTATGTGCCGAGTTGCTAGATTTGTACCCTCAATCGAGTTAGTAGAGAAATGATTATTAGTTGATCATATATACACATGTGTGATTGGATTGGTAGATGTCATACGTGACTAGTTCGGTGAAATGGATATAAGTTGATCGATTAGTGAGTAATTAGATGTTGGATGCGTTCTTAAATTGTAAAGAGCATTAGGTACCGGTTTGTCAATTAAACCTTGATCGGTGGAAAATTGAGCGTATGCGATTGTGATTTGCCGAGGCGAGACAAGTAGAGCTAGATAGTTAGCATTAGCTTAAGTAGTATATCGGAGAACGATCGATGGATTCAATCATGTTCATATGCCCATGAGTCGGTAGATTTCGTGTAATTATCGGATGGGTTGTTTATTTGGAAGATCGTGAGTTCGGGCATCACTCGATGGATTAACTACCTTGATAATGTCTTAGTTGAGGTTAGTACGGGATTTACATCAAGATATGAGAATATGATTGGAGAGTGTTATTCATGTGATTGGATTCAACACCGGAGAATCGGTTAAGTATATGCTTATGAGAAGATTAGATTATCGGTAGATGTTTTCCTTTATAAAATAAATGGAAAAGAAAATAAAATACAAGGGCTCTATCTTTCTTTGGTAGAGGCTAGGTCAGCCCGTGTATAAAAGGGATTTAATTCCGACTTAAAATGCAGAAAAGAATTATTTTTACACGGAAAAGTCTTTTAACTTCAATAATTCATAACTAATTCATATGAACTCCAAATGGGATAAATCCAATTGGGTTGTCCATAAAATATTATTCTATATTTAACCTTGTAGTTTTTATCTCCACTAGAATTCTGCAATTTTTCACAAAATAATTAAATTCGGGTGAACAGTAACATAGCATTTATTTTGACATTTTACGAAAAATTGATTTTCAAATTGCTATAACTTTCACATATTAGCTCCAAATGAAATAATTCTTTCGCCTAAATTAATATAAAATCATATTCTAGCTACTGTAAAAATTTCATGCATTTTGAGTACTTTGAGTTTTGGCTTTTCTCGATGTTTATTCGATATCGCTTTTCTATAGATTCGAGTTGCGGAGTAAGAGAGTACGTAACCGAGAGTGAGCAAGTGAACTCCCAGCAAGGCAAGCATCATTTGAACTTTCTTTTGCATCATATTTGATCCCAGTTTTGGTTAAGTTAGTGCAATGATAATTGCTTGCATGCTATTTTGATTATGTCAATATTTTTGTGATGTGTAGTTTAGTTATGTCCTATGCTTGAGGTTAATCTTGAATTATGCCAACTCCTATATGCTTAAGATAGGATGTGTGAATTATGGGTTATAGAATTGCTTAGCCATGCAAGTCTAGACACGGTAGTTCGATCGTCGGGAATAACCCGGCGGTTTTGGGATAAACACAACTCTCATTTTATGATTTATACTTCAGATCTTTGTAGCTGTCTTATGAGTTAAATTTTGTCATTTTTAAATGAGCTTTTGGTCTGGACAAGTGTTGGTTAGTGATGGTGCTTTGTGCACGAGCATTGGGTAAGTGGAAGGACATGCGGACAATTGAGGACCGAACTTTGTAACGTCGTTAATTCAAGTACACTCGTCTTTGCCACACGCGGGTTGGGAGCCGTATGGTTAAGTAGGGGGAGGGTTTTATTGTGTTAAGTCCTTGGTGGTGTAAGGGGCATAGCGACCGTGAAATCCTATGTTCCTTAGGAGCCGATGTAATCCTTTATAGTGTGCAAGAGAGCGCCAATTCTTTTTATTTTGATTTCATCGGTATTTCCAATATAACTTGTGAGCCCCGTAGCAAGTGCTATCAGACGCTTGTACTAGGCAAGGAACCATCTCACAAGGAGGACTTAGCCCAATGGGATCTTCTTGCTAAAAATGACCATATCTTGATTTAACCGGCCGACACACCATAGGAAGTGTGCTATATTCGGAGGCATCTGGAGGCTTACGGGCTAATCAAGTCGTGTGGGTAAAGTAGTACACCCCTGTAGGGTATCAATCTATTTGAATAGCCGTGTCCACGGTTATGGACAACCGCTTGAGTTCGGGAGTTACTATTGTTAGACTTTTAATTAAAATTGTGGCTGAACTTGGTATTCGTCATGAACGGGTTGTTCATGTGTTTAGTACATCAAAGTGGGCTGCCACTTTGGTCTTTGTATGATTCAATTGTTTATTACGGAAATGCTTTACTATATGCTTTACTTCAACTTCAAATCTGATTTTTAAATGGGCACATGAAAAACTAGTATGTGTAGGATGTTAATTGTTGCGTCTCTTTCGCAAAACTAAACCAATATGAGCCATCCTTTGAATGACCCTTATGCATAACTATTTTTATTTGTGTAAGACTTGCGAGTACACTTGTACTCAGCCAGATGTTTGCTGGCCTTTTCAGGTGAGGAAGATTATGAGTATGACGATCTCGTTAGTATTGACTTGGGTGACACTAACGAGTAGTGTGCTATCATTTAACCCCCAGTCGGTTGCCGATGGGTGTTGGGCATACCACTACTGGTCTTTTGCTTTATTTATTTACTTTCGTTGCTACTTGATACTTTACTTTGAATTTGGCCGGTCGGCCGTATGTAATAAGCTGTAGACTTTGACTATTATGCAGTATGTCTTTTTATCTCTTGTTGTATGTGTTGTAGGGATGTAACCAACGTTGGATGAGGGTATGAGTATATTGGTCGTTGATCTTGGGAGCCAATATATGTCATACTTATTGTTAATGGACCCCCATTTAACTCACTAAGTGTAGTGCTTCGAATCGAAAGAGAATCGACAATCATGTAGCGCTCGCAAAGGAGCAGCGCGCATGATCATTGAGGCTCTAGTATTCGGCTAAGCCTCTCACTTGGATAGAGTTAAATTGGAATTCATTTACCGGAGACCCGTAATTATGTCCCTAAGACCTTGTCTAATCTCGGTCTTATGGAGATAATTACCGGGGTCCCCACAGTGTGGTTACACAATGCTCATGCATTCTTGATATCGGCATGGTCACTACCGCACTTGGCGTACCTGCTCCAAGTTCTGTTAGGATTTGCCATTGAGATCGAGCGATTTATGTAGAGACAGTGTTGGTGGCTTATTGATACGAAAGTGTTTTTGTAGCTGGAAGCCAAGGGGTTTCGGAGGAAGGGAGGTGGAATCGATCGAGTAGCGGAGGCCCATATGTTGGCAATTAGTGCGAGTAGTGGAGCGATCGAGGGCGAGAGAGGAACGAAGAAAGCATCGCTCACCACCACTAATTTTTAAGTGGTAAATATTTGTTTGTTGAGATCAAAGCGTTTTACAGAGAGCGGGTGTGGGTGGCTTATTAACACAAAAACATTTTTGTAGCCGAGGCCAGGGGGTCGGGGAAGGAGGCGGAATCGATCGAGTAGCGGAGGCCCACATGTTGGCGATTGGGCGAGTAGTAGAACGATTGATGGGACGAGAGAGGGAATGAAGAGTGCATCACTCACCACCACTACATTCTTTTTAAGTACTAAATTTAAGCGGTAAAGATATACACGCAATATATATGGACCTACTTATTGGGCCTCAACTCTATGCACAGGCCAACTACAACAATTTGTTAGCAGATGCTAAATTTCTCACGTTTCTTTCCAAATTACATGTTTAGCTAGCATCCTTATGAGGACCGAGCTTTGCTCGATTGGTTGCTTCACCAAGCATGCGAGCAACCCGTCTGGGGTTCGATCCTAGGTTGCCTCACCTAGCCATTTTTTGGTGGTTAGGAATAGTACACACACAAGCACCAAGGCCCCTTCAGGTTCTTGCGAGATCTCGAGCAAGGGTGGCCTTCTCATTCACAAATGTGATTCGGACTGCAGCGCATGACCGTGTCAATCAACTTAAACGAGAAGAGATCGTTCGATCATCGGTTCGGTCATGAAGTGGCGGATCCATAACCAAAATTTAGAGGAATTATCGATGATTTGCCACTGAATTAATATGCAATTGATAAGTTATCATTCTATGTCTCACTGACACGTGGGTCTCGAGGCCATATGTCAGTGAGATATGAAATGACAAATTATCAATTGCACATCAACTTCTATGCGAATTATCAAATCCCCCAAATTTATGAGGAGCTAATGGGACTTCCTCACATGCTTGCAACTTGTCGAATGCCGAGTTGTCGGTCAGCGATAGTCTATCTAAGCACGACTGGATTGATGATGCTAGAGGGTACACCATGAGTCAATCGTTGGTAGGCGCGGCAGACCGCCCTCCTCCCGTGGTCCGCCCTTGCGGTCATGAACATTCCTAGATCAACACACATGCATACCAATTTCAAATATCAAACAAGATGCTATCTTTTTTTTTGCTCGTGAAACTTGAATTTCAATGGAACAAGACAACTCAATATCGTTGCATATAATGCATACACCGATTTCTTGACAATATTTGCTTAGACTTTAGAGGTGGCGACGCACAATCTTGAACTTGTACCAATTTTGTATCGCCATTGGTGGTCAAATTACAGATACTCGAAATAAATCTTAATCCTTAGCCGATGACACGATCGGAGAGAGGATAGAGTGGAAAGATAAAAAGAAAAGGTTTATTTTTACGATTTAAGAGATTCTCGTCAATTTAATTAAGCGGACAGTCTAACTAATTATCACCATGTCGGCATGTACTTGGTAAGTACTAAATTTCGGGAAGAATATCATTTTGCTCTCTTTACACCCCCTCCTCTTGATTCCTCACCTCCGCGCCCTAATTCTACCATACCACCACGATTCGACACCATTGGCGTGACAACCAATCTTGGAGGAAGTAGAGGTGCGACGAGTGGCTCTTCTTGAGTGTCGACACCGATGGTAAGGTAGAGGTGACAAGGTCAAGGACCGAACATGGAAACATCGAGATCCAGTGATGGGGAGGCCAATGACGAAAAGGATCTCTGATGCGAGTGGCTTGCTCCTCTGTTAGGTGAATTGGTTTTAGATTGGATGGGAGTCTAATGATTTTTTTGTGTGGAATTGATTGCTCTAGTTTTTATAGCTTATACAATGGTCAAGCAATTCTTTGTCTTTTTAGTTATCTTTACAGAACACACAATCTTTTAATATTTTTCTTGTTTCTGGAGATACAATCGGCTACATAATTGTAGACAATATCTTTCCCTCTCTCTTCATTCTCTTTCATCCACGTCAGCAAAAATCTTACGTGGCAGTGACTATAGACGGCTGATATAAGCCCATTGTACATGCTCTAAGACCCTGTTTGGTAGTGCACCTACTCTGGATTCTCAATCGGAGCAGGTGGAGCCAAGCCAAACACCATAGCTCCCAAAAAATGATTCCTAGTATCCTAACAGGAGCGGAGCGCGAAATGCACTAGAGTGGAGGAGCGGCCTTCCACCCGATTATGGTGGGGAGCCGGCCCACCCGAATAAATATGCCCTTGAAGTTGCTTGAAATTACCTATCGTCAGGGTATACCCCTTCGCTCCTCCCACCCGCATGTCCTCCATCGCAAGGTTTAAGAACTCACGAAAGAAAACTTCCATTGATCAAAGTACCAAGCGATTAAACGAGTCATGTTTTCCAATAAGAAAGACGGAACTCCCGTAACAGCCCTAAGTTAGGGTTTGTATTTCAAATGTAAGATTTTGAGGAGAAATAAAAACTTTTGATGCCTCATGAAATCATTTGGAAGTTTTCTAAATTTTCCCCTAGCAATTTCCATTTTCTAGAATTAAATTCTTGTGAATGGAAGTTGTTGTCAACAAAATTCTAAACCTTAAACTTGTGATCATCCTCTGGGAATATTTTTCCTATCATCTTGACCATCCTAGTTACCTCCCTGAAAAATTTCAAAATTTTTAGATTTTGTTTGCTATTTCAAATGGCCAAGTCAAACCAGTTCAAAACTCTGGTCAAACCTTAAGACAGCAGCTTGTGAATTTTCTTGGGAGAAATCTAATGCATGAAAAATCCTGGAAAATTTGCACAAGGATGTCCTCTATCCCAGGAAGCTCCCATAACAATTTCGGAATTTTTGGAGTTCTGGAGCTACCTCTAAAAATTTCCCAAACACGCTCAGTCTTTTTAATTCAAATCTGAAATCACTGTTCCTCGGGCTCGAACCCGAACCCGACTCAAGTCCGACCGCGTCGCTCGGCTTGATCGCGCCAACTAACTGCATCGCGCGAGCGATCATCCTCGGCCGTCCGATGCAAATCGTGTGGCCCCGCGTGCGCTGAAACAATCGGACCGTCCTATTGCACGGTGGATCTCGACCGTCCATTCTAGATCAAGCGGTCGGCATCTTTCCGATCGAGTCGGACGATTAGTTGAACCGCACGGACCCGACTCGCGCGCTTCACCACCGTCGGCGGCGTGTGGGTCCCTCTGTCGAGTTCTTCCTCGCCTTCTCGCGTCTCACCGGAGCTCGCGGCGCTTCGCGCATGCACGCCACGCGACTCGTCGCGCCACGTCGTGGGCGCGTGTTCGCCTCCGAGAGTCGCCAGGAGTCCATCTACCCCATGAGGTCATCCATTCTCCTTCGCGTCCATTCTCGTGCTTTCTCCGCCCAAATTTCCTCCTCGGCCGGAGAAGAACCCGAGCGTAGCGCCGCCGAGTCAGGGCCGCTCTCGAGCTCACGACCCCGCCGCTGTGCTCCTCTCACCACGCCGCCCCATTTTGCCCATCCGGACCCTTGGCATCCAGTGGATCGCTGAGGCAACCGTCGTCTCCGCCTCCGCGGCCTCGGCCTCATGATCGTTTGGCGTTACGGTGAGCCTCTAGCCTCGAGCACTTGGTCCTCTAGGATCGCATTTCTCCACCGAGACCGATGCTAGGCTCGTTTCATCTTTGGTGCGTTGTTGAGGCGTGCGGCCGTTTCTTCTCGAAACACGGTGTTCGCCGCGCGGCAATTCGGCGACCTCGGACCTCCCGTCGGCGTTATCCGGGCGTCGCGTTCACGGATCAAGGCGGGCCGAGGCGCACCTCGGATTCTTCTCGAAGTCCGTAGCATCTTCTGCGTGAGATATACCTTCTTCTTCGCCTTCGTTCGCGCCGGCTCGCGCGGCATCCTCGAGTCTGTATCGCCGTCATCGGGTTCGCGAGGACACGGTGAACTGAAGGTGTCACTCCGAGCCCGAGCACCTCTCGGCTCGGATCCTCTACCTCGCCATCGCGGCGCGTGGGACTCCGTCGAACCGCCGCGACGTTAGGTTTAATCCTCTCCATTAGCGTTAATCATATTTTAGTTGTATCAACGGCATGTGGACCCCTCCAGAGTTAATCGCGTTTAGAAATCTTAATCCAACCGTTGTTTTACCCTTTGAGTCGCTGCCTTGTGGGCCCATCTTTGTCGATTAGTGGTTGTGTAAACCTCGATGATACGTTTTCTCGTCGGAAGCGTATTTCTGTGCGTATTTGTTAGGATTGCATTTAGATAAGCCGAAGACGTATTCTTAGAATACGCCTTCGACGACGCCGTTGGCGCGGCTGGGTCAAGTTTGACCTGGTCGCCGTTTCTCATGCGATCCACTTTGTCGATGGTGGGGCTAGTGGTGTCGATGAAAAAGGAATTAATGCTTTAGTTTTTCGAAATGCTTTTACGGTTTGTTGATAATTCAATTTAAACTTAGAAAATTCATAACTAATTCAATTTTCTCCAAACCGCATGAAACAGTCTTTGTTAATTTTCATTTTAAATGTGCTATTTACTAAAAATGGTTTCAGCTATGTCTCTCGTATCAAAAATCGATAGTTGATTAAATGGTGTTTTTATGTATTTTCCAAATTAGAAAATTCATATCTCTTTCAATAATTGTCCAAATCCATAAAACCAACTTTTAAATTTTCATTTTTAGTGTACTAATTATCGGGATAGGTTTTAGATCTTTGTTTCTGTTCATGAAAATTTATTAAGTAATTAACTAGTGCTTTAATGTGTATTTTAGCTTAGAAATTATTAGAAAATTCATCACCACCTTAAATAAGTTTTCTCTGTTTCTAAAAATGTGTTAGACCATGCTTAGGCTGTTGTATGAGTTTTGGTATGTTTTGTTGTTGTTGATTTGATTGAGTTTTGTCGGTGTTATTTGTTCTTATTCATTTGTTTTTGTTCGATCGATAGATTGCGGCAGTTACTGGTTTTATCGAGTGATCCTCTGCAATGAGTTGAGCCTATTGAGCAGCGAGAGCTGTGCAAGCGGTTTGATCATGTTTATCCAGTATTTTAAAATCTAATATTTTGTTTAATTGTATGTATGCATTGCTTAATTTGTGTTAAATGGATTAGCTAAATCCGTAGCTGCATATCCTGTAGGTGAAATATTGATCTCTAAACATGATATCGGGCCTAGATGCGGTGAGATAAAGCAAACTACCAATCATAGACCTATAGAGCTTTAAATCTACCGATTTACCTCCCTCATTTAGGTCGAGGTGACCGTTGGTTGCCATGGGAGTTTTGATAGGTTTTGCATCCTCCATGCCAAATCTCTTGATCAAGTCCTTTGCATACTTTGTTTGGCTTATGAATGTTCCATCCTTGAGTTGCTTGATTTGAAGTCCAAGAAAATAGCTAAGTTCTCCAATCATGGACATTTCAAATTCCCTAGACATCATATCACCAAATTCTTTGCAAAAGTCTTGATTAGTAGAACCAAATATGATATCATCCACATAAATTTGACATACAAAGAAGTCATCATCTAAAACTTTAGTGAATAAAGTTGAATCAATTTTCCGATTTTAAATCCTTTTGAAACTAGAAAATCTCTAAGGCGTTCATACCAAGCTCTAGGAGCTTGTTTAAGACCATAGGCGCCTTGGAGAGTTTATAGACATGATTAGGATTCTTAGGATCTTGAAAACCGGGTGGTTGTTCAACAAACACAAGTTCGGATATTTCTCCATTTAAGAAGGCACTTTTGACATCCATTTGAAATAATTTAATATCAAAGCAAGATGCAAAAGCAAGTAATATCTGAATTGACTCAAGTCTAGCTACAGGAGCAAAAGTTTCACCAAAATCCAAACCTTCGATTCGAGAGAAACCTTGTGCAACCAATCTTGCTTTGTTTCTTATAACCATACCATTTTCGTCTTGCTTGTTTCTAAATACCCATTTTGTACCAATGACATTGTGTTCTTTGGGTCTATCCACTAATGTCCATACTTCGTTTCGAATGAAATTATTGAGCTCTTCATGCATTGCAATCATCCAATCCGGATCTTCAAGTGCTTCATCTATATTCTTTGGCTCAAGAGAAGAGACAAAAGAGTAATGTTCACAAAATGAAGCAACACGAGATCGAGTTAGAACACCCTTACTTACATCACCCAATATTTGATCTATTGGATGGTCTTTTGCAATCGCATTGTGGATTTTAGGTGGTAGGTTGGATGGTTGATCATCTCCATTATTGTTTTCTTCAACTTGAATTTGACTTGTTGTGGAAGTGGTAGGAGGTTCAACTTGAATAGAAGATGACGGTTCATCTTTCGGTTTGATGTCGCCAATTTGCATATTTTCCATAGCCTTTCTTAACAATTCATCACCTACATCATCCAAATTCTCATGCCCTTCTTGGGAGCCGTTAGTTTCATCAAATTGAACATCGTGTCTTTCCTCAACTAAACCGGAGTTTTGATTAAAGACACGATATGCTTTGCTATTTGAGGAGTAACCAAGCAAGAAACCAACATCGCACCGACTTGCAAATTTTGAAAGACGAACACCCTTTTTCAAAATGTAACATTTGCAACCAAAGACACGAAAATAAGAGATGTTCGGTTTCTTCCGACAAGGAGTTCATAAGAAGTCTTTTTCAAAAGGCGATGCAAATAGAGACGATTTATGGCATGACAAGCGGTGTTGATTGCTTCGCCAAAAACTATCGGAGTATTATATTCATCAAGCATTGTCCTAGCCATTTCAATTAATGTACGATTTTCCTTTCTACAACTCCATTTTGCTCCGGAGTGTAGGTTGTGGAAAGTTCGTGCTTTATTCCAAGTTCATCACAAAAATATTCAACTTTAGTATTTTTGAACTCGGAACCATTATCACTCTGATTTTCTTTATTTTGAAATCAAATTCATTTTGAGCCCGTTTAACAAAGCTTTTGAAAATTCCGGAGGTTTCGCTCTTGTCATCTAGAAAGAACACCCATGAATATCTAGAGTGATCATCTACGATAACTAAACAATAGCTATTTCCCCCGATACTCTTATAGGTTCTTGGCCCAAACAAATCCATATGTAAGAGTTCCAATGGTCTAGAGGTTGACATGATACTTTTGGAAGGGTGAGAGCTTGCGACTTGTTTACCGGCTTGACAAGCACTACAAAGTCGATTTTTCTCAAACTTCACATCTTTCAAGCCAACAACTAGATCATGTTTGAAAATCTTTTTAAGTTGAATCATGCCAACATGAGCTAGCCTTCTATGCCAAAGCCAACCCAAAGAAGTTTTTGCAATTAAACAAGTTTGTAAGCAAGAAGCATTTGAGGAGAAATCAACCAAGTAAAGATTTCCAAATCTAAAGCCTTTGAAAACTAAAGCATTATCCTTTACACTTGAAATTGACACACTTTCATTTGAGAAGGAGCAAATTAAATTAAGATCACATATTTGAGCAACGGATAATAAATTGAAATTTAGTGATTCAACTAAAGATACATTTGAAATGGAAAGGTCATTTGAGATAGCAATTTTACCCAATCCTATTACCTTTCCTTTACTATTATCTCCAAAAGTGATCTTGTCACTTCCTTTTACGTTCTCGAATGTAGTGAACATTTTCCTATCACCGGTCATGTGTTGAGTGCATCCACTATCAAGCACCCAATGTTTTCCACGGGTCTTGTAGTTCACCTACAAAACAAGAATCAAGTTCTTTTAGGTACCCAAATTTGTTTGGGTCCTTGGAGATTAGTGACCAAGGCTTTAGGCACCCAAATAGCATTCTTTTAGCGCCTAAAATCAAGTGCCAATAAATCTTGCAATTATTTTACCATCAATGGATTTTTAAGCATGTAGCAAGAATCATAAATGCCGTAGGATTTGGCATTAGTATTTAAACAAGCATTTGACATGTGTCCTACCTTGCCACATTTATTGCAATATTTACCATTTTGCTTAATAAACCTTGGAGGCTTGTTTCTGGTTTCTTACCTTTCTTGGGCACATACCCAAGTCCTTCCTTATTGAATGAGCACCTTTGCTCACTCAATAACTTGTCAAGGTTGATTTACCCTTGAGGCATCTTTCAAGCTCTTACTTAGCTTGGTGACTTGCTCCTTTAGCTCATGATTTTCAACAATTAGCAAAGGGTCGCACATATTATTTATGCCAATAATTGAATCATCATTTGAGCAACAAGATATGGATAGCAAGTCATCACAAGAGGTAGATATACTAGACATGGTTTTAGCATTTGACATATTTTCTACCCTTGGCATCTCATTCATTAAATCACAAGTAATACCAATATTTGAATGAGATTTTTCTATATCTTTTAGGAGAAAAGAATCATGAGCTTCCTTTAGCTCCTCATAAGAGTCTTTTAGAGAGATATACTCTTTCTTTAAGACTTTAAATTTTGATTTCTCTTTTCCAATATATTCATTCAAATCTTCAACTATGTCCATTAATTCATCATATGAAGGAGCATCATTATCAATAGATTTTACCTTATCTCCTTTTGCCATAAGGCATGTAGGAGACGTGAAGAGTGACGGAGTTTCCTTTATGGCGATGCTGACAAGTCCTCTTTTCTTAGGAGACTCTTCATCACTTGATTCGGAGTCGGAATCCGAATATTTCTTCGTCGGAATCCCACTCTCCAATGTGAGCTTCATTTTTGCCCTTTTTGTGTAGCCTTTTGAAAAGCTTCTTCTTTCCATCAAATTCCTTCTTCTTTGATGATTGATCTTTGTCATCCTTCTTGTTGGGGCAATTTGAGATTATGTGCCCCTTTTCATCACATCCATAACAACGAATGTTGCTATAACGCTTGTTGTCGCTGAGGATTGCCCTTTCTTGTACTTGTTGAAATTGAAGTTTCGATGTGGGCGTCTTCTCATGAATTTCTTCATTTTCCTCACAAGAAGAGCGTACTCCTCATCCGAGTCTTCTTCTTCATCCTCATCATCACTTGATTCCGCTTTAGCTTTGAAAGCGGTAATTTTCTTCTTGGATGAAGATGATTCCAATAGCTCTTCCTTGTCCTTCTTATATAGCTCGTTAGTGATGAGGTTGCCCAAAAGTCCGGTTGGTGTCATTCTTGGCAGCTCGGGAGAGTTGAGAAATAATGTCACCAACGTCTCATATTTATCAGGAGGGCCCTAAGCATTTTCGCACAACATCAACATCAAGAAGATTAGTATCAAGACCTTTGAGTTCATTTACAATGTTGTTTAGTCTTGAATACATCTCGGTGATGTTTTTATTTGGCAACATTATGAATGTCTCATATTTAATCCAAGCCTATGTAATTTGGCTTCTTTGACCGTGGATGTGCCCTCATGTATTTCGGAGAGGGTAGTCCAAATAGCATGAGCGGTTTCCAAATTGCTCACCCTATTGAACTCATCGCGTTCAACGCACCAAAAGAGCATTCATAGCTTGAGCATCTAAATGAGCATTACGTTCATCTTGAGCCATGGCATTTATATGATCAAGAGACATAGCATAACCCTCATTTACAATTTTCCATATGTTGGACTCATGGCCTTTAAGAATATGGACATTCTAATTTTCCAATAAGAATAATTTGAGCCATCAAATAAGGGAGCCTTTCCTATATGCATGCCCTCACTAGCCATCCTTTCTCTCTTAGGCGGTGAAGTCTAACAAATTGAGAGACCAAGCTCGATACCACTTGTAGGATCAAGGATAACCGACTAGAGGGGGTGAATAGGAGGTTTTAAACTTTTAAACAAATTTACGAGATAAGGTAATTGATAACTTAGTCTAAACAAATTATACTTCTAGCTAAGCAATACAAGCACAAAGATCAAGCTAGAAATATAAATGTGGAAGAGTAAAGACTAGGAATAACCACAATGAGACAACGATGTTTTCCCGTGGTATCGAAGACTTGCCGGTCTTCACTAGTCCACGTTGAGGAGCTTGAACCAATCAAGCCGGCTCCACGTATTAAGCCTTTCTCGATCACTATTGGTTGTTCTTCCTCCACTCCGGAGATGGTGAACACCAAACCACTCACAATATGGGCACGGGCCTCTTCACAATCTTCTTGAAGAGATCACCGTGCAATCACCGCTAAGCCGTCTAGGAGTTCGGCAAAACTCAAGAGTAACAAACCAAGACCTTCGCAGCGACACTCAAGTGCAATAGGATCAACTAGAATGATGAATGCACTTTGAATGAGCTCAACAACCTCTCAAAGAGTGAACAAATGAATTTGAGGAGTTGAATGAATGCACAAGGCTCTAAGGATGTTAAATGTGGTCTTGCACTATGCCCTTGTGCAGTTGGGGGGGTATTTATACCACCCACCAACAAAAACGACCGTTGGAGAGTCATACCAGAAAAATACCGAAAAGCGGTATGACCGCCAACCAATGTGCGGTACGACCGCACCCAAGACTGAGCATAGTAACGGCTAGAACAGAGGCATTAAAAGGCTCTGACATAGCCATTGAACAACCCTCGCGGTACGACCGCCAACTAACTTGCGGTACGAGCGCAACCTCCGGTCATACCGCACGGAAGAGCGATGCGACCGAACAAAGGATTTTCAGAACAAACCGAGATGACATGCTCTGTAAAAATCGTATCGCCATACAAGAATCGAACGACCGCGATCGATGCGGCCGCTTTCAATATCGATGCGACCGATTTTCCCGAGCTCTAAGTCGTAAATGCAGCGGTTACGGTTTTATACAACCGTCAACTTAAAAGCGGAGCGACCGCGGTCGTCGGCCGTTTTCAATATCGGTGCGACCGATTTTCCCGAGAGTTCTTAGTCGAAATGCAGCGGTTACGGTTTTATACAACCGTCAACTAAAAACGGAACGACGACGCAATGCGGTGGTACCGCTCGAGCGGTTGTACGCATTAGCGCTGGTTGGTGAGGAGTTCATAAATCGGTAGAACCGCCAAGTGACATGCGGTCATACCGCACTAAGCAGTACAACCGCCCGAGAGGCGTCGGTATGACCGATTTTGACACTCATCTCAAAGGCTTTTGGAAAACAAAACCAGATGTATGCATGATCCTAAATTGATCCATATTGCACAAGATCATGTATCCAAGGTACTAGTCATGATCCTCTTAATAGTCGACGTTTATCCTAAAATCCGGTCTTCCAACCTTTTCTTCTAAGACCGGTAAAATCGAAAAATCACTGTCTACTTGTACTTGTCTTCAATCAAGTAAATCTTTATTTACCCTGTATGCTTTTTATCCTTAAACCCACCAAGAGGTCTTAACCTTGTAACTACTCAATAAACACATTAGTCCAATAATCACATATAATCATTAATTACCAAAACACGATTTTAGGGGCCTAGATACTTTCAATAATAGGGTAAGGTGTAGAATGGGTAGTTATCTGTCTAATTTTGTTGGCTGTATTAAATCGATGTTTTAACTTTGAGACATTACCTTCCTTAGCGATTACTCGTTCCGCCAATACGGGTTGGTCGCTTCGGGAGATTGATCTCGTAACTGAAAGTTTTTATACTTGCCTTGTGTTTGTTTTTGAGCTGTTTCAGTGCTTTATTGATTTCTTGCTCTCAGTCTTTCACTAGCCTATCTTAGCAAACAGGATGGCTAGGAGGACGCATGGCAGTCAGCCGGCTGGTCATGATGAGGAGCTTCCCCCTCCTCAGACTATGGTGAGGTTCTCGCTCGGATCGGCGAAGCGCATGGATCGACAGCGCATTTTGGAGGTTATTGCTAGGAATACCTCCACTCCTACTGTGCCTCGGATCCGGTGGTGGCGGGCACGGACTGCGGGGACTTGCGAGTTCCTCCGTCTGCGACCGCCGACTTTCTCCGCTCGAGGACCCTCTCGATGCGGATGATTGGTCGCGCATGGTTGAGCGAAAGCTCAACATCGCTCGATGCCGAGCCCGGAGAAGGCACTTTCGCGCCCCACCGGCTTGAGGCGCAACACTCTCATGGTGGGAGAACTACCTCGCCATGCGGCCCGCGGGCCATGTGGTCTCGTGGGAGGAGTTCAGTTCGCACCGTTGGGCCCACATTCCCGATGGCTTTGATGAAGTGAAGAAAAGGAATTCCTCGCGCTCAAGCAAGGGCGCAAATCTGTGTGAGTACCTATACGAGTTTAATCATTTGGCTCGTTATGCTCGGGAGGTGGCCTCGATGAGGCTAGCGGGGAGAAGTTTATGGATGGCTTGTCCAGGAGCTGCAGGACAAGCTATCTATTGTGGACTTCTCCGACTTTGAGCCTTAGTGGATAAGGCCATTGTTGCGAGCATAAGGCAAAGCGCGGCGAGTCTCATAGCGCAAATGGGAGGCCCATCGGTCTTCTCACACCGGCCTCACTCGTCCTCGGTGGGCGGCACGAGGCCCGTTCTTTTGCTCCACCGGACCGAGGCCATCGGCTGGCTCCTCGTCCACCGCGAGCGTGTTTGACCACGTGCGCCTGCGATCCAGCAGCAAGGTGGCCTCCGCAATCCGGCAGCCGAGGTCACTTGCTTTCACTGCCATAACAAGGGCCACTATGCTAATGCCTGCTCTCAGAAGATTGGAGCGGCCCCTCGTCCTAATGGAGGACGCGGGCAGGGGAGTGGTCACCCACCTGACCAGAAGATCATCCAGAAGGCTCAGGGTGTGAGCAGCGGTCGAGTCAACCATCTTTCAGCTGAGGAGGCTCAGGAGGCGCCAGATGTCGTGATGGGTACACTTCTTGTCAATTATCGTCCTGCTGCAGTATTATTTGATTCTGGAGCATCGCATTCTTTTATTTCAAGATCATTTGCTGCTGCTAGTGGTCTTCACTGTGTTCCTTTGGGGATTCCTTTGCTCATTCGCTCTCCGGGGTCGGAAATGAGAGCTGATTTAGAGTGTCGGGATGTTCCTATCGAAGTCAAAGGAGTGGGATTCTTGGCAAATCTCATCCTGCTCAACTCAGCGAGTCTTGATGTAATTCTTGGTATGGATTGGTTGTCCCAACACATGGGACGGTCGATTGTGCCAAGAAGATGGTTTTCTTACCAACCTTCCGGCAAGCAGGTTGGCTTTTCCACATAATTGCAAGGTCACACCTTTGTGCACTCGTAGCAAAGCCGACTTTGAAGGTCGGGAGGTTCCCACCGTTTGTGATTTTGAGGATGTTTTCTGATGATTTACAGGATGCCTCGGTTCGAGATCTGGAGTTTGTCATTGAGTTGCTACCGTGCCGCCCCTATCTCGAGGCGCGTGTCGAATGCCTCCCAATGAGCTAGAAGAATTGAAGAAGCAGCTTGGTGAGCTCCAAGCAAAGGGTTTCATCCGGCCAGTTCATCTCCTTGGGGTTGTCCGGTGATCTTTGTGAAGAAGAAGGACAAGACTTTGCGCATGTGTGTTGATTACCGTCAGCTCAATGAGGTGGCGGTGAAGAACAAATACCCTCGCCCCACATTGATGATCTTTTCGACCGGTTATGCGGAGCTCGGGTGTTCTCAAGATTGATCCGAGATTGGGATACCATCAAGTCGGATCGGGTGAGGATATTCGAAGCGGCTTTCACTACTCGTTATGGCCTACGAGTATACCGTCATGTATTTCGGCTTAACCAATGCCCCAACTTATTTTATGAACCTCATGAACTTGGTATTCATGGAATATTTGGACAAGTTCGTGGTGGTATTCATTGGCGACATTCTTATCTATTCCAAGGCGAAGAAGAGCATCTTGAGCATCGAAGATTGTTTTGGGCAAGTTATGGAGCACGGTGTATCTGAAATTCAGCAAATCGAGTTACGTTGAAGGAAGTGGCATTCTTGGGCCATGTTCTTTCATTGGAGGCATATTGTGGATCCCAGCAAGGTCGCGATGTTCTATCTTGGGGTCGGCCAAGTCGATCCAGCGATGTGCGGAGTTTTCTCGGTTTAGCGGGCTACTATCACCGCTTTATCGAGAACTTCTCCAAGATCGCAAAGCCGATGGTGAATTGCTCAAGAAGGACAAGAAGTTCGTGTGGTCCTCTGCTTGTGACGAGTTTCGGGAGCTCAGCGGCGTTTGACTTCAGCTCCAGTTCTTACTCTTCCGATGTCCACAAGAGCTTCGATATTTATTGCGATGCCTCTCGTCGAGGACTCGGTGTGTTCTTATGCAAGAAGGCAAGCGATTGCCTATGCATCGAGCGATTGAGACCTCATGAGCTCAACTATCCCACCCATGATTTAGAGCTTGCTGCTGTGGTTCATGCACTCAAGATTTGGTGGCATTATCTGATCGGTAACCGCTGTGAAGTGTATTCTGATCACAAGAGCTTGAAATATTTGTTCACCCAGCCAGATCTGAACCTCAGGCAAAGGAGATGGTTGGAATTGATCAAAGATTATGACATGGGTATTCAGTATCATCCTGGCAAAGCTAATGTGGTTGCTGATGCACTTAGCCGAAAAGTGTATTGCAATACTTTGATGATCCAAGAGCAGCAACCTGCACTTCTTGCAGAATTTCAGCGTCTCAACTTGGGTTTAGTTGAGCATGGTTCCCTTGCTGCCCTGGTTGTGCAACCGACCTTGGTGGAGCAAATCAAGGCAGCACAACAATCGGATAATAGTGTGGGTAAAATCAGCGAACATCAAGAATGGATCAGCCAAGTGTTTCCGAGAAGATGAGCACGGTGTTGTATGGTTTGGGGCGTCTCGTGGTCCCAAAGGTCCCGAGTTGCGGGATTTGATTCTCCATGAGGCCCATGATTCGCCTTTGTCCATCCATCCGGGGCCACCAAAATGTATCAAGATCTGCGTCGAGATTCGGTGGACTCGCATGAAGCGCGATTGCGGGTTCGTTGCGGATCGGCGTATGTTGTCGTGTCAAGGCCGAGCATCGCGTCGGCCGGGTCTTCTTCACCCTTACCTATACCGAGTGGAAATGGGATTACGTGGGCATGGATTTCATCACCGTGCGCCCGTACTTCTTGAGGAAGGATGCTATCCGGGTGGTTATTGACCGGTTGACAAAGGTAGCACACTTTTTGCGATCGACGTACCACCCTCGGTGTCGATAAATTGGCGGATCTCTATATCTCCGCATCGTGAGCTTACATGGTGTGCCACGAATGATTGTGTCGATCGTGGTTCTCTCTTCACCTCTCGGCTTTGCACATTTATGAGGAGGCCATGGGGACCGTCTTTCTTTCGGCTCGACCTATCATCCTCAGACGGATGGTCGACGGAGCGAGTCAACCAAGTTCTTGAAGATATGCTCCGTGCTTGTGTTCTTTCCTATGGGAAGAATTGGGAGAAGTGCCTACATTTGCGAGTTCTCCTACAACAACGCTTCGAGGCTAGTCTCGGTATGGCACCGTTTGAGGCCTTGTATGGGAGGCGATGCGAGAACCCTATTGAACTGGTCGAAACTAGGAGAGAGCAGTTCTTTGGCCCGAATTCAATTAATGAAATGAAAGTCAAGTGCGATTGATTCGTGAGCACTTGCGCGTAGCTCAGTCGAAAAGAGCTATGTAGATCGGCGTCGGCGTGGTGAGTTTCCGGCCCAATGATTTTGTGTATCTCAAAGTCTCACCTTTGAAGGGTCATCGTCGTTTGGTGTCAAGGGCAAGCGGCTCCTCGGTATGTCGGGCGTATCGCATCATCAAGAAAGTGGGAGCTGTTGCATACAAGTTAGAATTGCCGGCTACACTCGAAGGAGTGCATGATGTTTTCCATGTATCGCAATTGAAGAAGTGCCTCGTGTTCGGTTGAGGAAACGCCATTGAAAAATATCGATGTGCGGGAAGATCGGTCCTATCGTGGCGCCCGTTCGTATCCTCGAAGAAGTGACGCGAGCGAGGAACCGTGTGATCAAGTTCCTTAAAGTTCGGTGGTCGAACCACTCGAGGATGAAGCCACTTGGGAGCGGGAAGATCGTCTCGTGCGAGACTACAGTCCTTCTTTTCCCGGTGATCGAGAATCTCGGGGCGAGATTCCTGTAAGGGGGGAGATTTGTAACAGCCCTAAGTTAGGGTTTTTATTTCAAATGTAAGATTTTGAGGATAAATAAAAACTTTTGATGCCTCATGAAATCATTTGGAAGTTTTCTAAATTTTCCCCTAGCAATTTCCATTTTCTAGAATTAAATTCTTGTGAATGGAAGTTGTTGTCAACAAAATTCTAAACCTTAAACTTGTGATCGTCCTCTGGGAATATTTTTCCTATCATCTTGACCATCCTAGTTACCTCCCTGAAAAATTTTACAATTTTTAGATTTTGTTTGCTATTTCAAATGGCCAAGTCAAACCAGTTCAAAAGTCTGGTCAAACCTTAAGACAGCAGTTTGTGAATTTTCTTGGGAGAAATCTAGTGCATGAAAAATCCTGGAAAATTTTCACAAGGTTGTCCTCTATCCCAGGAAGCTCCCATAAAAATTTTAGAATTTTTGGAGTTCTGGAGCTACCTCTAAAAATTCCCCAAACACGCTCAGCCTTTTTAATTCAAATATGAAATCACTGTTCCTCGGGCTCGAACCCGAGCCCGACTCAAGTCCGACCGCGTCGCTCGGCTTGATTGCGCCAACTAACTGCACCGCGCGAGCCCGATCATCCTCGACCGTCCGATGCAAATCGTGTGGCCCACGTGCGCCTGAAACAATCGGACCGTCCTATTGCAACAGTGGATCTCGACCGTCCATTCTAGATCAAACGGTCGGCATCTTTCCGATCGAGTCGGACGATTAGTTGAACCGCACGGACCCGACTCGCGCGCTTCACCACCGTCGGCGGCGTGTGGGTCCCTCTGTCGAGTTCTTCCTCGCCTTCTCGCGTCTCACGGAGCTCGCGTCGCTTCGCGCATGCACGCCACGCGGCTCGTCGCTGCCACATCGTGGGCGTGTGTTCGCCTCGGAGAGTGCCGAGTCCATCTACCCCGAGGTCATCCATTCTCCTTCGCGTCCATTCTCGTGCTTTCTCGCCCAAATTTCCTCCTCGGCCGAGAAGAACGAGCGTAGCGCCGCCGAGTCAGGGCCGCTCTCGAGCTCACGACCCCGCCGCTGTGCTCCTCTCACCACGCCACCCCCATTTTGCCCATCCGGACCCTTGGCATCCGTGGATCGCTGGAGCAACCGTCGTCTCCGCCTCCGCTGACCTCGGCCTCGCGGATCGTTTGGCGTTACGGTGAGCCTCTAGCCTCGGCACTTGGTCCTCTAGGATCGCATTTCTCCACGAGGACCGATGCTAGGCTCGTTTTCATCTTTGGTGCGTTGTTGAGGCGTGAGACCGTTTCTTCTCGAGCATGGTGTTCGCGCGCGTGGCAATTCCAGCGACCTCGGACCTCCTTCGTCGGCGTTATCCGGGCGTCGCGTTCGGATCAAGCGGGCGAGGCGCACCTCGGATTCTTCGAAGTCGTGGCGTCTTCTCGCGTGGCCGTACCTTCTTCTCGCCTCCGTTCGCGCCGACTCGCCGCCGGCATCCTCGAGTGCATATCGCCGTCGCCGGGTTCGCGAGGACACGGTGAACTGAAGGTGTCACTCTGAGCCCGAGCACCTCTCGGCTCGGATCCTCTACCTCGCCGTCGCGCGCGCATGTGTGGACTCCGTCGAACCGCCGCGGCATTAGGTTTAATCCCTCTCCATTAGCGTTAATCATATTTTAGTTGTATCAACGGCATGTGGACCCCTCCAGAGTTAATCGCGTTTAGAAATCTTAATCCAACCGTTGTTTTACCCTTTGAGTCGCTGCCTTGTGGGCCCATGCTGTCAGTTAGTGGTTGTGTAAACCTCGATGATACGTTTTCTCTGTCGGGAAACGTATTTCTCTGTGCGTATTTGTTAGGATTGCATTTTGATAAGCCGAAGACGTATTCTTAGAATACGCCTTCGACGTCGCCGTTGGCGCGGTTGGGTCAAGTTTGACCTGGTCGCCGTTTCTCGCGTGGTCCCGCCTATCAGTGGCTGGGGCTAGCTGGCTGTCGGTAGAAAAAGGAATTAATGCTTTAGTTTTTCTGAAATGCTTTTCTGGTTTGCTGATAATTCAATTTAAACTTAGAAAATTCATAACTAATTCAATTTTTCTCCAAACCGCATGAAACCAGTGCTGTTAATTTTCATTTTAAATGTGCTATTTACTAAAAATGGTTTCAGCTATGTCTCTGTATCAAAAATCTAATAGTTGATTAAATGGTGTTTTTTTATGTATTTTCCAAATTAGAAAATTCATATCTCTTTCAATAATTGTCCAAATCCAGTAAAACCAACTTTGTAAATTTTCATTTTTAGTGTACTAATTATCAGGATAGGTTTTAGATACTGTTTCTGTTCATGAAAATTTATTAAGTAATTAACTAGTGCTTTAATGTGTATTTTTAGCTTAGGAAATTATTAGAAAATTCATGACCACCTTAAATAAGTTTTCTCTGTTTCTAAAAATGTGTTAGACCATGCTTAGGCTGCTGTATGAGTTTTGGTATGTTTTGTTGTTGTTGATTTGATTGAGTTTTGTCGGTGTTATTTGTTCTTATTCGCTGTTTTTGTTCGATCGATAGATTGCTGGCAGTTCAGTTTTATCGAGTGATCCTCTACAACGAGTTGAGCCTATTGAGCGGTGTGACAGTGCAAGCAGTTTGATCATGTTTATCGATATTTTAAAATCTAATATTTTGTTTAATTTGTATGTATGCATTGCTTAATCGTGTTAAATGGATTAGCTAAATCGTATTTGCATATCACTGTAGGTGAAATATTGATCTCTAATACAGGAGCCTAGGTTACTTGCTGTGATTAGAGTTCGTTGGATGAACTCTTATCACTTAGTAGATTCTGCGTTCGATTGCTTAGCCATGCTTAGTTTCCGGTAGAATTGGGCGATCATCGACTTAGTCGATGATCTTGATCTATAAAAATTATTATTGTTGTTTTTATATTTTAGGCGATGTTATGTTAATTTCAAAATTAAAACTGAAAAAAACGATTTAGGCGGGCACAATGGTAAGATGGTGTGATTCTTGGGTGTATTTGGAATGGTGCCGGGTCAATTAAGGACCGAACATCTTGTGAGTACATTATCCAGCATTTCGCGTGCTAACCACACTAGAGTATATGGGACCTCTCTTGACCTAGTACTTTGGTGTGTATTGGCTCCGGTCGCAGGAGGTCGCAGGAGGGATGGTGTTGGGAGCATGGTAGTTGTCAGAAAAGCTTTACTCCATAAAGGTAGTTGTCTTTTGGCTTTACCATGTAAGCGTATGGATTTCTATCCATACGGCGGCTCGTAGTTAATACATAATATTGGAAAAAGTCTCGTGGGACTTAGCGGTGCCGACATACCTTGGAAGTGTGCTTTGGCTTAAAGCGTCCCGAAGTGTGGATGCGATGGTACACCTGCGAGGGTTAAAACTATTCGAATAGCCTCGTCCTAGGTGATGGACACGCTTGGGTAAGCTTTTAAGAGTTAGACTACAACCTTTTAATTAAAAATTTGTGGGTGAGTACGAATGGGATTAGTGCTATTGTTGTGGTGACTATTGGGATAGTCACTTCTAGGTTGTTTATCTTTACTCTTTTGCTATTATTATCCTTCTTGTTATTTCAACATTAAAAATGAATTGCAAACTTGCCTTCAAACTGTATTACATTATTGCAAATAAAGTTGGCTTTATGCAAATGAAACTTATGACCTCCACCAAATAAGCTCGCATGTAGCATATGAGCAGTGCGCTAGTTCACACGTCAGTCTTGCGAGTACAAAAACAATTTTTGTACTCGGTGCTTTGCTTAATGTTTTTATTGCGGAGGAAGAAGGTGAGCCCCAAGGGCCTCACTTACGTGAGTTTCTTGCCGCTTAGGTCTGACGACGACTAGGGCAGCGGTCGGTCGAGATGCCTTGTGGGTTGAAGGCACAGCTGATTGGCTTTGTTTATAGCCATCTTATGGCACTTTTGCTTCATTGTTTGTCTTGTTTATTTGTGTATCTTTTGGCGGTCGGTACAGTGCTGTAATAATCTCATTTGTTACTTTACGCTTAGTAGTGTAATGTTTGGACTCTATGTTTGGAATGGAGTTGATGCATAATTTTGTGGTGAGGTATGTATCTTGCTTTGCAGGAAGTATACATATCTCGAGGCTCATTTATTTGATTTGTGATGCTAGGGCGGTGGTTGGCTAAGCATTACAAGCCAAATAAATTGGGGTCCTCACAACTCCCAATAAAAATCAACCACGTTTACAAGTAGCAAAACAACTCCTCGATCGAGCAAACAACAATTGCTTTAAGTAACAAATAAAACCAATGAAACCCATCAAGCGTATTGTAACCACTAGCCAAATAAACTTCATCAACCGCAACTATAACAAGAATAACAAAATGCAAACTCAAGGAAAACAACAACATTTTCAAGGAAACTCATCCCACCCTCGGTAACTAAGTTACCCAAGAAAAACTTTCACTATCTCCATAACACGAGCGATTGGTACAACTTGGCCATGCCCACGGCCACAACCACAACCCTACCTCTCGGCATCGACTATCATCATACATAACAATCATGTATCAAATCATAAGCATATATAATCATCTCATATCATAAATAAAAATACAACATAACGAAGCATAAATGCAATACTTGACCTATTCCCATCCTCATGCACTAGTGTGTTAAATTTTAAGTTAATTAACCATTAGCAAATTTTAGTTAATTCTACTAATCCTAGAGCAAATTTTAGCAAATTAAGTTTAGTTAAGTTGTCAATCTATTCATCACGGACGAAAGCCGCTCTAATACCAAGCTGTAACGCCACAACCCAATCACGGAGCCCGAATGCCAATAAACAAACCTAGGTATCAATTTTAACAAGTAGCACTAAATTAGAGTAAGCATATCAAAGATCGATGGCTAAGTAGGCCATCAACGCCGGCATCAGGGGAGAAGAGTGGGGAGCAATTGTTTTTTTCAACTCTACTAGTTGTTGAAGGAGAGTGCGGAAAAGAGTAGAGCGATGTGAGGATTCATCTTCGATGGCGGATGATCATTACGATAAAACCGTCGTGCGCGAGGCGTGTCGTAATATCGGCGTGGGAGGCGAAGAGGCGCATCGCGCGAGAGCGGCGGCATTGAATATATCACGAGACACTTCCAACCAAAACCGTCGTGATACAAAATTATCACAAGCGGTTTGTAGTTGAAAGTGTGCGTGAATTATCACGGATGGTTCTAATTAAACACCGTGCTGTGGCGTCTTCAATTATCACGAGCGGTTCTTGTTAAGAATCATCGTGAAGTATCTGAGATGGTTCTAATTAAAGCCGTCTGCAATAATTACGTATCACGGCCGGTTCTAGTCATTGCTACATATCACGAGATGGTGCTTATTAAAAGCATGCGTGATGAGGTGTCTAACATAGCCTATTTTGTTGTAGTGTAAGCTTTGTATAAATAAAGGAAGTTTGAAGCCAAATGCCAAGGTATTGTTAGTTATCAATTACCTCACAAAGCGGACAACTTACAAATCACAATAAGGCGTAAGACATCCTTAAGCACAAAAAAAAATCAAAGCCAATGTAACAACGGGTAATAGTAAAGCAGATAAATACCCAAAGCACGGGAAAGGAAGTATCCCTCCTCCTCTCTCTCTGGTACAAGCGCTTGCATTTGGACTCTTCAACAAGTGATAAAATGAAGTGTTATTTCATAAAGATCAAACCAAGTAGTTATTTTGGATTTAAGATTATTAACAGGATCAACGGAGATAAAGTATTGAATGAAAGAATGTAACTAGCTTTAAGCTTCCAATCGCCAATTGAGCTACCCAATTGACATTTCATTTCGCTCAAGCTTAGTTTTTCATGTACTTTTCTTCAATTTCCAGCTATTATGTATCTCATATTGGAAAAAGAATGTGAACTACAGCTATACACATACAAAATACTCTGTAATACAATTCTTGCATACGGTAATAGACAGGCAACAATGAAATTTAGTCCTATTGTTATTAAAATAATTCGTCAATCTTTGTATTCGTGGTTTTAATCTATGGACGTTCATAAGATAAAATGATCGAACAATTTGCTACCTCGACTTGAACGCATAGTTCAATCATAATAATAATATAAAAAAACATCGCTATATGTTGAGAGTTCATCAAGCCGCAAAAGAAACAATTGTTAGGACCTTTTTTGTACATTACACTAAGGATGTGAAAGACATTCCATCAACCAATTATCGAGAATAATTTGGTTTTGTTATACCTGCAATGTAAAGGCATTCTATTACCTGCAGTATAGACACTTGCAAATGGATGATAGACAGTATAACAATAACACAAATAAATTTGCAGCGGAAGATAAACTTAAATAAAGAGGGAATAACCGAGTTGGCATGCCCACAATCCCACAAGCAACCAACTGGAGTTAAAGCCGTTGCTTGCCGTCCTACGATCAAATAGACACTTTTCAAGTACAAAGTTGTACTCGCGAGACTTTTCAAGAAAAATAAGGATGCAAGTAAGTATCAACGGAAGGCCACTACACTAGTCAAATATTTAGCATAAAGCAATTTTGCATAAGAGTAAAAGATTCTAACTTGCCATTTGTAAAACATTTATAGAACATGTTATAACAGTAAGTAATGATCATCAAAAGTATACTCTCCAAATATAAACAACACACGAACATCTCATTCGTGGCACAATTCATTTCTCAACAAAAATTAACGCGAACTACGTTCATGAATCCAATTCAGATTTGAACAAGCTAACATAAAGACATAACATTCCCAACCGTAACCCAAACTTAAGTTCCCAAAACTAAGCGTGCTCGCTTTCCCACAAGTGTTGTCCATAACCTAGGGCGAGGCTATTCGAATAGATTTAGTTACTCTGCGAGTTGTGCGACTTTACCCACACGATATGAATACCTTATCTGTCGCCATGCACTCTTAGAAGGAGTGTGACTAAGATATCATAATGAGTCGTTACAATGTCATGTCTAACTACCAAACCACCAGAGAACGAAACCCGTGGGAGTTAAATGCCTCCTAACCACGGTGAACCTCGTTACGTATGTAAGTCCCTATCCAACAAGAGACCCTTAAGAGCAAGTAAGGCGACCCTTAACATGCCCGCTTGATTGACAAGAGAACAATTACAAATAACCATAACAATTGCCAACTTTGATTGTGATCGATGGCTAACACACAACAAATTAGTTAGCCAAGCCTTCGCCATTATCCCGGCGTGTGGTTGCACGTAAGACTTGGTTCATCACACCACAGACCGGTCCTTAAACACTCAGACGGGCTGCATGAATCCGGACCACCCCATCATCACCTATCACCCGTCCAAGTCCAACACACAACAACAAACCACCAACGAGTCCAAAATTACGGATCTGAAGATCGGATACAATCCTCAAGTTCAACATAATCCAATCCACACAATCCTCAAATTTCAATAAGATTTAATTCGATCCAATGGTCGATGGACTAACTCCATCAACCGCTTTCGGCTACAACTACTAGCATGGCTAAGCATCGTTCTACAAACTAGCAAACGACCCATATAACATATATCCTTAATCATTCAAGGTAAAAAGGGTAATCAACATTCAAAGGAGGGCTAATGCAGCAATTAGGAGATTAACTACTTCTACCCATTAACATACATTTCAAAATAGCATGCAATTGCGATAATAAAACTCACACAAAACTTTTAAAAACCACTGGGAGCAATATTATCAAGAGGAGGGTGCTCGCACCTTTCTTTGGAATCTCATGTTCATTCTCAGGTTATACTCATAATACTCTCACGAATATATCGTTATCGTCGAAAAACCTAATCGAAAACAATATTGAATAAATATCAAGTAAAACCAGAAATACAACATGCTAAAAAATGTATGAAATTTATACAGTAGGTAGGTCATGATTTTAAATTAATTTAGGTGAAAGATTCATCCCATTTGGATTTAGTATGTGAAAGTTATGGCGGTTTGAATTTCAGATTTCAATACGGCTTCATTCATGTAATTTAATTATGAGATGAAAATTTGTAGGGCAGTGGTGAGCACAAGGATTACATGGATAAATAGGCAATATTATTACAAGTTCAAAACAGTTGAGTTTGCTTCAGTTGGAGTTTTCAATATTTAGTTATGAATTTCCAAAGTCATCAGCATTTTATAGAGTAAAAATAATTCATTTTGGGATCACTCTCCGTAAAATATAGCTTTTGTAACAGAGGTAATATTGAAACCATTTTTGGAGATAATCTCTACTACTTAAAAATACGAGTTGGTGACGGTCCGTCCTCCCACCTTCTTCTACATCCGTCCGATCGGGGATCAACCAACGGCTCGGATCTTCCACGCGGCCAACAACTGCTTGCGCTCACGATCGCATCCCACTCGGCCACTCCACCCCCTCCCTTTCCTCTCTCTCCCTCACTATCCCACCGCGCCGCCCGCGCTCCCTCTGTCGCACACTCGCATCGCCCTCCCTCCCTCTCGTTTCTCTTACCGCCGCTCGAGCCAGCCTTTCACCGGGCGCCTCGCCCCAGTGGTCACCACCACGCCGCCCTTGCTCTCCGCCGGATTCCTCGCATCCGGCGTGGCTCCACGGCCTCCGCGCCCGGTACAACCCACGGAGTCAGAGTTCGCCGATCCCCATGACGGATGGTCACCTCTCCCTCGGCGGCCGCGTTGGCAACGTGAGTCCCCCTCCTCTTCCACCCACGTTGAGTTCGTTTCGCGGCTCTTCGTGTCGATCGATTTGTTGTTTCGTTAGGGTTTGGCGAGGTAGCGATGTCGGCTGGCGATACGCCGCTACAAGGTGGCGGTGGGCGTGGAGGAGGGCCACACGACGGCGAGGATAACATGGTGGAGATCCGCAAGAGCTGCCATGAGAAGAGTCTGCTGAAGTTCGGCCTTGCCGATGCGCGCCGCGCGCGGATCCGGTCATCCGGGAGGTCGAGCGCGGGCACCCTTCTCGGAACCCATATATGCCATCCCTTCTTCGGAACTCGGGCGGGCATCTGCGATGCCCTAGTGGCGTTCTTTGTCTTCTCCACGGCCACCGGCGATCCTCGCCACCACCTCCACACCTCGTCGACCACCGACCACCGGGCTATCGAAGGTAACCTCCTCCGCCGACCACTCTCCCTCCGTCGAGCTTGCGCGCGGCGGTCTCTGATCGATCCAGATTACTGCTCCATTTTTGGGGTAGGGATTTGTGAGTCTTGGATTATTTCTTGAGCTTTCTTGGCGCTAAAGGCGTTGCCTTGGCGTGTAGTAAGCTTGGCTTTTGATGCATCTCTCGATGGTGCTTGCATACCCCTAGGATTGTGGTTTTGGATGGTGTGCGCTGCTTCTTGAGAGCGGTATCAAGGGTTGATCCCTTGCCTTGCGCTGATTTAGGCTTAATCTTGTATATGTGCCTCCTATTGGCTCTCAAAGGGGATGGGCTGCAGATTTTGTGCTTGTTCGAGTCTCTAGGCGCATCCTAGCATGATTGTATTGTGCATTTGTGTAAACACATGGTTGTGTTCTTCCATCTTGTGCTGATCGAGTTGTTGCTTTGAATCTCTTGATCGGTCGTGCAAATGCAATGAAAGACTTGACGGAACATTCTACTAGCTGCTATCTGTATTGTTCGGTTTGTTTTGACTCATGCATTGTCTATCTATTTTGACCTTGTCTTTGGAGGGAATGGTGAGGCAGAGACAAATTCAGTAAAGTGAGAGATTTTGAAGTGGTCGAAATCTCATGGGAAAGAGGGAATGAAATGATTGGGAGAATTCTAGAACAAGGAATTGCTTATGATGAAGACTATGGTTATACCATTTGCTATGGTTATTCAAGCAAAAAAAAGTTGGCGCAATAATTGGCCACAAAGGAGAGGGGGTCATAAGACTGTGAGGAAACAAAATCCTGCGTCTGAGTAATAGGTGGTCATCATGCTACGGCAGAGCGAGCTGTAAGTTGTTCGTTGAGTGGTTATCTTATTACTACTTTAGTATTTTCGTGATCACCCTAAGGATTTATCCTTGTTCATTGGAGAACACATTTCTATATTCCTTGTTTTTGTCTGGAATCTGTTAGTATTTCTTTTACTTGAATCTGTTGAAATATTGTTGAAAAACCAGCATCGGTTTCTGTCTTTCATGTGGTTAGTTACATTTCTTTGTCTTCCGTTGCAACTAAAACTATTGGGCTTCTTTGGTAGAAAGATCAGCTATACCGAAATGTGTCATGTTTTCACTAAATTTGTGGCCCCATCAAACTTGGCTAACACTGTCAAGTAGTACTCCACATGAGGTGTATAAGCATTTACAATATCCTGGTTGCAGATAATGTATTTTTTCAGCATGGTTTGTCAATCCTCTAATAAGGTGGCACTCTACCAGGGAATTGGCTACCAAAAATTCAGTGGTTCTTCAGCTTTTTTTATGCTTGTTGTTCCATTATGTAGAGATAAATTGTGCATCTCAATGTCTAGCTTTTATGGTGACTGAAATATAAGCATCTTGCTTGTTGTGTCTTTACACCATGTATTATTAACTTTGTTTCTCTTAGTGTCTATCAAATTGTTTTAGCTGTGATGGGCCATCGTTCATGAAAAGAAGGGCATGATTTATGATTTAGTTCAACAGACAATACAATTTTCCTAAAACACTCTTTTCATATATTTTTCATTGAAAGGTAATCATATTTTCAAAGGAACAACCTGATAAGCCGATACCTCCAGCCATTTATGCACTACTAAGAGTATATCAGTTCACAATTAATGATGATGGTTTAGACATGGGATCTGATTGTATGGTTGTGACACAGAATCTTACACCAAGTGAGCAGCAGACAAGCCTTATTGGTGAGCGTGGTTCAATGATAAATTCTATCAAGGAAGCTTCTAAAACCAACCTCTAAGATCTGTTTTCCACAACAATTTGGTTCCTTCATTGATATCAATGATTGTCATAAATATACATGTGGCTCTTTATAGAGACTACTAGCAATCTGTCAATAAGCAATGAGAATTTCACTTACTTACGCACAAGTTTCTCAATTTGCTTGGTAACTCTATTGCGAAGAAACTCAAATTCTAATTGATCATTCGAGGCTTGTTGGACCGAATGAGGTAGAGATGCTCATCCTTTTCTCCAATTAGCTTGATCATGTAATTCGAGGAGACATGACCTAGGTAATTTTGCCTTTATATTTGGGTTTAAGCTTTTCATCCCAGAAGTTTTCAGATTAAGATGCGACGAATTGTTGCTTTGCTTGAGCAAAATATATTCCTTCTGTAGATTGAAACACTAAACCCCATTTAACTGAAATTATTTGATGACACTACGAGAATTTTGTATGAAATTGATGTTGTACATAAATAAACTGTGGGAGTGCTTTACTGCTTGTGCAGGGAATGGCCGTCATTGCGCTGCTAAGGCATTTTGGGCGTCCTTGCTGGTGAGAGAGATAGTTTCTCCTCCTGTAGATATGGTATTCCCTGAAACTTATGAACTACTACTCGGTAAGAGTTTGTGCTTGTTGGTTTAATTTCTTTTTGTGTGCTAATCGTCAACTCCGCTTGTGTGCTGTGTAGTTGGGAGTTGGCCTCTGTGTTGAGTGATACGAAGAAGAGAGTTGATTCAAGCGTCAAACTAATTCACGATCGGTGTTGGCACACCGATAAAGCGATATTCTTCTTTGAGCGTGTATGTAGTATGCTTCAATTTATACCTTATCTCTTACCCTCTTAACACACGTCGTGAACTATTCTAACTTATCCCTCTTATCTGACGACTTGCTAGAAAAAATCAATCAATCATGCATATATGTTTTCTCCAGAAATTTTCATGCCTAAGTAACTTTGTCTAAAATATGTTTAATGTAGTTGCCCTTTCTATTGGATTGCCTCAATGCAGGTCCTGAACGCAAGGTACTAATTTGCGTGCTCACACATTAATGAACCTATTGGATATTGCTATATTGTATGCTAAAGAGTAACTATTTGCACATGATATTATGATTGAACTTTTAAGTGTACTGCTTTCTTTCACATTGTATCTGTTGAACTTGTAAGCATCTCCTTGTCATTTTATTGTCTGGATTGTACCAACAGGATCTATCCCATAAAAATGTGCAGTTACTATTTTGGAGAAAATATTGTTGGAAATTATTTTTGTTGTGGCCAGTCATAGAAATGTTAATTCATAAGATGCAAGTATTATTTGTGGCAGTTTATTCACAAGTGGAAGGCCTTCTATAGTTACAGAACATGGTATCTATCTTCTAATTGTAAAAATGTGCAATAATAAGTTGTTCCATAAGTAAGGATTGCATTAGTGGCATAGCACCGTTTCTTAATTTGCATTCAGGTGGCAAAATTTCAGAACAATTAACATTTGTTTGGCTAAGCCAAGAGATATGAGAGTAAGTGTATTCTGTCGATTCTGTGGTTTGTAATGCGTGTATATATTTTGCAATAATAGTCCGGTTGATTCTGTAATCCTCATGAGATGTTCTACTTCATTGCCGTAGTGATTACCTAATGTCTCAAAGAACATATTCGATCTTGGTGAATGGTGAATACACAAGAACGTCCTCCCTTCGCTGCGCCACCGCCCCGCCCCTGTTAGCTCCTCTCACGCTCTCTTCCTCCCTCTCTTTTGTTTTGGTTCCAGGCTCCCCCTCCTGGGAAGCTATCTCCTGATAGAGATGGCGCTTCCGACCCTAATGCAGATAAGAAGGGATTGGATTCTGAGATGGACAGGGAGCATTAGATGTTTCACCAATTCTTTTGATTGGCCTCATCAGCTGGAGCATTGGATGTTTGATACTGATTGATCTTTTTTATTCATCTTTTAGTTCAATTTTGTGCTGGATTCGGAAGGTTTCAGATTACTTGGTCACCTGACTCACTTATTGTCATCTGTAGATGCAATTTTCTTGTGTCTGAGGGGCATAAAAGGAATACCGAGCTAAGATATGAATTCATCTATTTACAGATAGATTGATTACTGTTGGAATGGTGAGTGAGTCACTTGTTCGAAATAAAAGGATTGCTCTTTGGGATGATTTGATCACATGATAGAATATCTTGATCGTTTGATAAACTACTGTTGACTCCTAACATGCAATTTTCTTGGTAATTTGTAGGAGCTATAGTTTGGTTGACTGAAACATTTTCTTGTAGTTTGTTAACAATGTGTACATTTCATATCTATGGTTTATAGCTATGATAATTCTTCTTTAGTTAGTTACTAACTGCTCATTTGAGTATTATTTTTATTATACTTTAAAAAAATGTATTGTACAAACTTCCAATGCCCTATTCCAAATGTTCTTGTTGAGATGCACTAATAAACAACCTTTAATGTAGACGGTGTGCCAACTCCAAAGCCTGTTCAACTTGATGGACCTGCTGCTAGATCGTCAAAGCGCAACAGAAGAATCGCACAGGGGATCCGGCGTCACACAGGGAAAATGGGCGGTGAAATCGAGATCCTAGCAAGGGTGTCAGTGTTTGGCTTGGAACATACAACATCATTGAGGAGGCACTAGCAAAGATATGATGCTAAAGCCTGAAAAATCCGTGGCTAGAAAGCCAAGTCCAATTTTTCTTATGAAGTGTCGACTGCTCAGAAGTCCACCCTGAAGCCAACTGCTGTCAAGTCAGCAAAGCCATCACCTACAAAGACCTGTGACGATGAAGCTTTCAATCATGTGAACAATGCAGACAATGATTTGTTCGCAATGTTTGCCTTCAGTGACAAGAAGATTCCTGCAAAGCCTGTTGAGAGTGTTGGTTTGCTCCCTCTGATGAAACCTCTTGTGCTTGTTGAGCTATTTGAGATGAACGTGCTCTCTGATCAGAGCAGCAACACGTTTGGCTCTTCTGACTTTGGGTGGAGCGATGAGGCCATGACCCCAGTTACACTGCATCTTCGCTCCAAACGCGTCATGCCAAAGATATGGTGAGCCTCCTTACGCAGGTGGAGCACCGGAGGAATAATTATGGTGCAATTGTGCCTTCTCGGGGAAATGGCGCCTAATCTCACAAGACGTGTATGGTTTTGATCTGAGATGAAGTATATGCCTTCATTGCCTTATGTTGAGAAGCTCGGATGGATCAATGGGCGTCTTCTGCAAAATGATGTTACTCAAGATGGGGCAAGCAATGGAGTCAACTTATAGGATGTTTTCTTTGTATTCATGTATGACAAGAAATGAGATCAACTACTAAATGTGTGCATATATGTTTTTCTTGATATGTGCATAAGAGAAATTTAATATTCATTATGCGATTTGGGTCACGTAAGATTATAGGTATCATCCTCTTTTGAGAATCCACAACAGCATACGGGCAACTTACTAGTGTTAATTAAAATGAAAATTATCAAAAGTGGTTTCACTGTTTTTGGAGCTAAAATGAAATAGTTATGCATTTTTGAATTTAAAAGCTTTTTCTTAATGTATAAATAATAGAGTTATGGATCACAATTCCAAAATTATATGTTCTGCTACAGAGACATGTTTGAAACCTATTTTAAAATAGTCTTTACTTAATAATAAAAATATCAAAACTGGTTTCATTAATTTTGGAGTTGATTTGCATTAGTTATGGATTTTGAAGTTAATACAATTTCAGTGTGAATATAAATCGTTTTCATTTTCTAAAAGGATTCAATACTTTTCTCACTCACCTCAGCTAGCTATAGAGTCGACCAAGCATACTCTAGGTTTGAGTGTGTAAGGATTACGTTTTCAAAAAGATAAAACGTACTTCTTAAACTACATAACCACTTAACAGGTCGCCAGGGCCCACAGGTCATAGAGATATCAATTTCTTTAAACAACCATTACTCAAATTAAACAACAATTAGATTTAAACTAATTGCGCTCGCTTTCGATCGGTAATCGACAACAGAGCCGCGCCCCGTGAGCTCGCGAGGCGGCTCGGCATGCGGTGATCAAGCGGCGCGTATGGAGGCCAAAAATGGACTCTCGCAGCCTCTCCGGTCCTAAGGGTAGTCGGAGCTTGGCGGGAGGTGGACCGTGGCGTGGCGACGACAGAGGCGGCGGCCGTGGAGGTGAAAAGGTGAGGCG